>OX637534.1:73057457-73271121 GCA_951800035.1 Linnaemya tessellans | reverse complement strand
GGGGGGGGGGGTAGGGCAGAAATCGGCAGTCATAAAACTCTAAAGATAAATGGTTGGGATGATTACATATACAAAATTTAAAAAAAAAATTTTTTTTTGGTAGGGTCATTTATGGGGCGAAGGGGAAGGAGGGGGTAGGGGCAGAGTAGTACCAGGTTTCGTCTCAGCTTCGTCATTAAAGGTTAAAAGTGTTATTTTTAAGGAATGTAGGCTTAAGTAAAACAATTTGTTAAATTTTTATGCTATTTTTGCCTATAATAACGCCCACTGAAGTGGGCGGGGTCAAAAAATATTTTTATTTTATTTAATGGCTCCAATTTTAAGGCGTTGGACCATATTTGACATAAAAATATATAATTTGCTTAACAAAATAACCAAAAAACTTTAAAAATTATGTTGTTTTTTATGGGTTGGTTTAGTTCTTCTTAGGGGAACTTTTTTCCCTCTTGCCCGATTTAGCCCATCTTCGAACTTGACCTGCTCTAAGTTTTAAAATATATTTATGCCAAATTTCAAGAGTCTAGCTCCTTTCGTTTGGACTGAATCGTGATTTCCACAGACGGACGGACGGACGGACGGACGGACATGCTCAGTTCGTCTTAGATTTCATCACTGATCAAGAATATATATACTTTATGGGGTCTGAGATGGATATTTCGATGCGTTACAAACGGAATGACAAAGTGAATATACCCTCCAAATTCTTTTTTGGAGGGTATAAAAAATTATAAACTCGGTTCCAGGGTTAGAAAATCGAAATTTTTTGGTACATAAAAGTACATACATAAATTCCAAATTTTGTGTTTTTTTTAGTGAATTAAACCTATTTTATATAACAAAAATATATTAAATTAGTTATGAAATTTTTTTTATTTGACACATTGTTGTCACAATACTATTATATATAAATGAAATTTATTTGTTGGTGGTTAAGCAATGTCTATATGCATTTTCATTGGTGCTTTACCAAATCGTCAGTAGACTTTAGCCGCAGTTTTGGAAAGTTAAAAACCTCTTATCTTATACATATACTTCCGAAAACCATCTGAGAGTTCACAACTTGTAAATTACAAAATTATTTTCAAAAATAACAACAGAAGAAGAATAGTAGGCATTGAAACTCATACAAAACTAAACCAACAAATAAAGTATATTTGATATGAATCTATTTTATTTTTCTGCACCTTTATACAATCAGAAATCCATTGGATAATAAGAAAAGTATTTATAAGGCAAAATGAAATATAAAATCTAAATCAAACTGTTATGAAATTTTTTTTATTTAACACATTGTTTGTCACAATACTATTATATATAAATGAAATTTATTTGTTGGTGGTTAAGCAATGTCTATATGCATTTCATTGGTTTAAATTTTTTAACTTTCAAACTGTGGTTAAAGTCTACTGACGATTTGGTAAAGCACCAATCAAATGCATATAGACATTGCTTAACCACCAACAAATAAATTCATTTATATATTATATTAAATTAGTATTAAAAAATAAAATATTCGGTTCCAGGGTTGGAAAATCAACATTTTCTGATTCATAAAAGCAGCCATTTTATTTGTTATTTTTGATTTTTAAGATGAATTATACCTACTTTATATATCAGAAATAAGTAAACTGGTATTAAAAAGCAACAAAATCTAAAAGACGATTCTACGATTGGACAATTAGAACTTTTTGGGGGTACATGAAACGGATGTTTTGTTTTTAAATTAAATATATATAATATATTTGAAAGACGTTCATAGGTATTAGATATAAGAAAAGCCAAACCTTTAGCTTCCTAGCCGAAAAATATAAACGTTTTCTTATATATAAAAAGTAACCGATAACATCATTTTGATTTTTTAATTAAACCTACTTTCTGTTTTGGCAACAAAGAAAAAAAAGAATTACATCTGTGAAGGGTATTTAAGTTTCGGCACAGCCGAATATAGCACTTTTACTTGTTTTAAACCTATTTTATATTTCAGAAAACATTAAATTAGTATTAAAAAATTTAAAATTCGTTTCCAAGGTTGGAAATTCGAAATTTTTCGGTACATAAAAGTTCCCAATTTTGATTTTTTTCAGACAATTAAATATATTTTATACTTCGCTAAGAATTAAATAGGTATTAAAAGTTTTTAAATTAAAAATTCGGTTCCAAGATCGTAAAATCGAAATTTTTTGGTATATAAAATTATCCATATAATTTTCTAATTTTGGTTTCTAATTTTGGTTTTGTTTGGATGAAACCTTTTTTATACTTCGGGTATAAAAAAGATTGGTATTGAAAACCAAAAAAAAAATCTAAAAGACGATTCTGCGGTTGGACAATTAGAACTTTTTGGGGTACATGAAACGAATTTTTACTTTATGTTTTTAAATTAAACATATTTAATATTTTTGATAGACGTTCAGAGGTATTAGAAATAAGAAAAGCCAAACATTTCGCTTCCTAGCCGAAAATTTTAAACGAAAAGAGTTACATCTGTGAAGGGTATTTAAGATTCGGCACAGCTGAATGTAGCACTTTTACTTGTTTTATCTTGCACCAGCACTAAGGGAATGACCTTACATATGCAGCGCATTGCGCCGGATCTAGAAGGAGGGGATAGTATTGAGGGGACAGGTGAAGAAAGATAAGAAAATAGAGTATATTTGTGTAATTATTTCAACCATTTTACTGCGCCGGCTGATTTTTTGAAGGAGGGTGCTGTTACTCTGCTTTTAGTGCATGATAGTGTCAGGCGCTGCCAATTATGTTCAGTGATCAGTGCTATCATTGAAGCAGGAATTCAACAACTAACCCAACCATGCACTTATGCTGATCAAAAGAATTCAACACAATATTTCATAACTCAGCGCTGGGTTGAACTCAGGACCCTCCACTTCATAGTCTCATATGGAGGGTATATTCACTTTGTCATTCCATTTGTAACGCAGCGAAATATCCATCTGAGACCCCATAAAGAATATATATATTCTTGATCGGTGATAAAATCGAACACGATTCAGTCCAAACGAAAAGAGCTATACTCTTGAAATTTGGTATTAATATCTTGATGGATAGCACAGGTTGAGTTTGGAGATGGGCTAAATCGGACAAGAGGGAAAAAAGTTCCCCTAAGAAGAACTAAACCAACCTCTAAAAAACATCATTTTTAAATTTTTTTTTGTAATTTTGTTAAAGAGTCCATAAAATAAAAAATAATATTTTTTGGACCCCGCCCTCTTTAGTGAGCGTTGTTATATGCAAAAATAGTGTACAAATTTAACAAATTGTTCTAGTTAAGCCTACATTCCTTAAAAATAACATTTTTAAACTTCAATGACGAAGCTGAGATGTAACCTGGTACTACTTTGCACTACCCCCTCCTATCAATTTTCCCCCTAAATGACCCTATAAAAAAAATTAATTTTGTATATAATTATCCCAAACATATATTTTTAGAGTTTTATGACAAAGGTAAAATGTCTCCCTCACAGCTGTTTCCAGAGCGACCCCGCCAAAATACAATTTTAATACCCTACAAAGTGAATTGGACCCCATAAAGTATATATATATATTCGTGATCACGGATGAAGTCTGAGACGATCTGGCAATGTCCATGCGTTCGTCTGTGAAAAACATGATATAGTCTATTTTCGGGCCCCGCCTCCCGTAGTGGGCGCTGACGTACGATATTATATGCAAAAATTGTGTAAATATTGAACAATTTTTATTCCTTAAGACTATATGAAGCTGAGATGTTCTCTGTCCCACCAAGTTAAACATTTTAAAGTTTCTTACTAAATATTTGGAGGGTATTTAAGATTCGACCCGGTCGAATAAGACGTTTTTAGTTGTTTAATTTAACATCAGAGAAAAATACTTTCACGCATTAATAGACGTTCCCAATCCTTGTAAAATAATTAATGATTTTTATACCCTCCAAAAAAGAATTTGGAGGGTATATTCACTTTGTCATTCCGTTTGTAACGCATCGAAATATCCATCTCAGACCCCATAAAGTATATATATTCTTGATCAGTGATGAAATCTAAGACGAACTGAGCATGTCCGTCCGTCCGTCCGTCCCCGTCCGTCTGTGGAAATCACGATTCAGTCCAAACGAAAAGAGCTAGACTCTTGAAATTTGGCATAAATATATTTTAAAACTTAGAGCAGGTTAAGTTCGAAGATGGGCTAAATCGGGCAAGAGGGAAAAAAGTTCCCCTAAGAAGAACTAAACCAACCCAGAAAAAACAACATAATTTTTAAAGTTTTTTGGTTATTTTGTTAAGCAAATGATACATTTTTATGTCAAATACGGTCCAACGCCTTAAACTTGGAGCCATTAAATAAAATAAAAATATTATACGCAAAAATAGCATAAAAATTTAACAAATTGTTTTACTTAAGCCTACATTCCTTAAAAATAACTCTTTTAAGCTTTAATGACGAAGCTGAGACGAAACGTGGTACTACTCTGCCCTACCCCCTCCTTCCCCTTCGCCCCCTAAACGACCCTACCAAAAAAATTTTTTTTTTAAATTTTGTATATAATCATCCCAAGCATTCATCTTTAGAGTTTTATGACTGCCGATTTCTGCCCTACCCCCCCCCCCCCTCTTCCTTTGCCCCCAAAATGACCCTACCAAAAAAAAATGTTTTTTTAAATTTTGTATATAATCATCCCAAGCATTTATCTTTAGAGTTTTATGACTGCCGATTTCTGCCCTACCCCGCCCCCCCCCCCCTCTTCCTTTGCCCCCTAAATGACCCTACCAAAAAAAATTTTTTTAAATTTTGTATATAATCATCCCAAGCATTTATCTTTAGAGTTTTAAGACTGCCGATTTCTGCCCTAGCCCCCCCCCCCCTCTTCCTTTGCCCCCAAAATGACCCTACCAAAAAAATATGTTTTATTAAATTTTGTATATAATCATCCCAAGCATTTATCTTTAGAGTTTGATGACTGCCGATTTCTGCGCTAAACCCCCCCCCCCCCCTCCCCTCTTCCTTTGCCCTCAAAATGACCCTACCAAAAAAAAATGTTTTTTTAAATTTTTAATATAATCATCCCAAGCATTTATCTTTAGAGTTTTATGACTGCCGATTTCTGCCCTACCCCCCCCCCCCCCCCTCTTCCTTTGCCCCCTAAATGACTCTACCAAAAAAAAAAATTTTTTTTAAATTTTGTATATAATCATCCCAAGCATTTATCTCTAGAGTTTTATGACTGCCTGTTGCTGCCCTACCCCCTCCTCCTCCTTTGCCCGCTAAATGACCCTTTCAAAAAATTAATTTTTTATATAATTATCCCAAGCATTTATTTTTAGAGTTTTATGACAAAGGTGAAATATTTCCCCCACAGCCCTTGCCAGAGCGACCCCGCCAAAATACAGTCTTTATAGACTCCAAAGAGAATTGTGATGAAGTTTAAGGCGGTCTAGCAATGCCCATACGTTCGTCTGTGGAAAACATGATATTGTATATTTTTGAACCCCGCCCCCTTTAGTGGGCGTTGACGTACGATATTATATAAAGGAACTCTGTCCCACCAAGTTAAACATTTCAAATTCACTTACTAAATATTTGGAGGGTATTTAAGATTCGACCCGGTCGAATATAACGTTTTTACTTGTTTTTTTTTATCTTGGACCAGCACTCATGGGATGACCTCTATATATGCAATGCATTGCGCCGGAACTGAAAACGAGAGGATAGTATTGAGGGGACAGATTAGGAAAGATGAGAAGGGTATTTAAGATTCGAGATAGACAGTTTTTTTGTAGCTATTTCAACCTTTTTTACGTCGCCGGCTAATTTTTGCTACAGGGCCGACGAAGGTGGGTGCTGTTACTCTGCTTTTAGTACATGATAGTGTCAGTAGCTGCCAATTATGTTCAGTGACCAGTGACTATGCCTTTATCTTTGAAGCAGGCTGGCAAAAACTAACTCAACCACGCACTAATGTGATCAGAAGAATTTAACACAATAGTTCATGTCTCAGCGCGGGCTCGAACTCAGGACCCTCCACTTTATAGTCTCGTGTTCTACTACTTCAGCCAACATCTGAAGAGGTTGGTTCAGTTCTTCTTAGGGGAACTTTTTTCCCTCTTGCCCAATTTAGACCATTTCCGGGTTTAACCTACGCTATCCTTTAAGATATTTGTATACCAAATTTCAAGAGTCTGGCTACTTTCGTTTGGACTGAATCGTGATTTCCACAGACAGCCGGATGGACGGCCATGCTCAGATCGTCTTAGATTTCATCACTGATAAAGTATATATATATACTTTATGGGGTCTCAGATGGATATATTGCTGCGTTACACACGGAATGATAAAGTAAATATACACTCCAATTCTTTTTTGGAGGGTATAAAAACTTCAAAATTATAAAAGCTGTGCTTTCTATTTAACTCAAATCTTTCATTAATTTTGGAACTTCTTTTATTTGTGAAAACTATTTACAAACAACTTTTTAATTTCGTGTAAGTAAATTAACTTCTTAATTAATTATTTGATTATTGTTAATAATCAATCCCTGAAAAGTCAAAAGTACAGTACTTATTGCAACTTTGGAAGTAGAGGAAATGTAGTTCCCCAAAAATAACTTCCAATTTTTAATAGGACATTAATTTTTCAATAGGATATTAATAATTTAGAAGGTTTTTATATGTAGTTCAACACACTATAAGTATTTTTCTTTATTCTTAATAAAGAAAACAAATTCTTCTGGATGTTCTTTTAAAATGTTTTGTGAAACGAATAAAAGGACATATGATAAGATATTAAAAAATAAACAGGTAAAAGTAATATATACGACTGTGCCGAATCTTAAATACCCTTCATAGATGTAATTCTTCTTCCTTTCTTTCTTGCTAAAACAGAAAGAAGGTTTAATGAAAAAATCAAAATGATATTATCAGTTACTTTTATATTTAAGAAAACGTTTAAATTTTTCGATTAGAAAGCTAAATGTTTGGCCTTTCTTATTTCTAATACCTCTGAACGTCTTTCAAAAATGTTAAATGTGCTTAATTTAAAAACCAAAAGTGAAAATCCGTTTAATGTACCCCAAAACGTTCCAATTGTAGAATAGTCTTTTCGTTTTGTTTTTGGTTTTTAATACCAATTTATTTCTTCCTGATATATAAAGTAAGTATAATTCATTAAAAAAATCAAATATAGTAAATTATATGGTTACTTTTAAGAATAAAAATAAGTCGATATTCCAACTCTGAAATTGGATTTTTAATTTTTGTTTGTTTTTAATACCAATCTAACTCTTCCCGAAGTATAAAAAAGATTTCATTCACAAAAAACCAAAATTAGGAATTTATATGGAACCGAATTTTTAATTTTTTAATACTAATTTAATTTTTCCTGAAATATAACATAGGTTTAGTTCACTAAAAACACAAAATTTGGAATTTATGTGGGTACTTATATTCGATTTTCCAACTCTAGAAGAATAATTTTCTTTTTTTTACCAATGCAATTCTTAGTGAGGTGTAACATAGTTTTACTTGCCAAAAAAATTAGAATGTTTAAACTTTTTTGTCACTTGCATGTACCATTTGTCATTTTAATAACAATTTTGTACTTCCAGAATTATAAAACAGTTTTAATTAGCAAAACAACAACGTCAATTGCCTTTTTGGTTACTTTCATGCATAAAAAATATTTAAATTTCTTAACCCTGGAAAGGAAATTTCAATTTTTATTTTGTTTTTTTTCCAATTCAACTCTTAATCAGGCAAGAAATATTTTTCTTTAAGAAAAACTTAATACATATTTGTAACCATTTTGGTCACTTTCATGTACTAGAAAATATTGCAGTTATCCAATTCTGGAATCTAAAATTTGATTTTGTTTTCATTTTTGATACCAATTTTGTTTTTCTTGAAATAAAAAATACTCTTAATTATTAAAACACCGACGTTAGTTGCCTCTTTGGTTACTTTGATATATAAAAAAATTCCAATTTCCCAGCCCTGGAAGTGAAATTTTATTTTTTTTACCAATGCTAGACTTCATTAGGTATAAAGTCGTTTTATTTAAGAAAAACTTAAAATTTGCAACCATTTTGGTCACTTTCATGTACTACAATTATTGCATGTACTAAAAAAGCTTCCCAAACCTGAAAGTGAAATTATTTTCTTTTTTTGTTAATGCAAATCCTCATGAGGTACAAAGTAGTTTCATTTAAGAAAAAGTAAAATTTTGTAACCAAATATTGCATGTACAAAAAAACATTCATTTTCCCAACCCTGAAATCGAAATTTTAATTTTTGTTGGTTTTTTATCAGTGCAACGCTTCATGAGATATAAAGTAGTTTTAGTTAAGAAAATTTTAAATTTTTTAACCATTTTGGTTACTTTCATGTACTATAAAATATTGCACTTGTCCAACCCTAGATTCGAAATTTTATTTATTAATTTTTCATACCAATTTTGTTCTTCCTAAATTATACAATAGTTTTAGTTAGCAAAAAAAAAACCTACGTCAATTGTCTTTTTGGTTACTTTTAGTATGTACAAAAAAAAATTCAATTTCCCACCCCTCGAATCGAAATTTTAATTAAATTTTTTTTTTTGACCAATGCAAGTCTTCATGATGTATAAAGAGGTTTTATTTTAGAAAAACTTAAAATGTTTAACAATTTTGTTTATTAAGTGTACTACAAAATACTAAATGTGTCAAAAAAAAAGATTTTTACATTCCCATCCCTGGAAATTTTTTTTTTTTAGTTTTTAATAGACCATTGAGGCTTCCCAAAATATGAAATAGGTTTAATTTACAAAAAACCAAAAAAAAATTGGTTTTTGGTATTAATTTTGCGTCCCAGCTCTGGCACCGTACTTCGGATTTTTCTGAATTTCAATACCACTCTACTTAAGTTCATTTCCAATCCAACGGTCCAAAGTCTCTAGCTCTGCTGGGGTTTGGGAAAACGTACAGAGAGCTAGACACGTACAGACATAGGGACAGTCGGACATCGCTCATTAGTCATCGCTATTCATAAGGATCCAGAATATACATACTTTAGGGAGTCCCATGGAATATCGAAGAAATTACAAACGGACTGACAAACCTAGATATACCCTTTCATTTTTTTGTGAAGGGTGTAAGAACAAATTTATTTAAATTTTATTAGATCCAACTTAAAAAATAAATCACATTTATTTTAAATGTAAATCTGAATTTGTGATATCAAATTTTGAAAACTAACGACGTTAGCTTTACATACCCTGAATCGGATCTTATGCAGAGAAATAAAATTTTGAATACTAACGTTTTTATACCATCCAAAAAAGAATTGGAGGGTATATTCACTTTGTCATTCCGTTTGTAACGCAGAGAAATATCCATCTGGGACACCATAAAGTATATACGAGTATATTCTTGATCTGTGATGAAATCTTGATCTGAGTATGTCCGTCCGTCCGTCTGTGAAAATTACGATTCAATCCAAACAAAAAACGCCAGTCTCTTGAAATTTATTGTAAATATATCTTGAAGGAGAGCACAGGACAAGTTCCGAAATGGGCTGAATTGGGCATGACGAAAAAAGTTCTCCTAAGAAGAACTATACAAACCTCGAAAAACAGCCTAATATTTAATTTTTTAACCATTTTGGTTACTTTCATGTACTATAAAATATTGCACTTGTCCAACCCTAGATTCGAAATTTTATTTATTAATTTTTCATACCAATTTTGTTCTTCCTAAATTATACAATAGTTTTAGTTAGCAAAAAAAAACCTACGTCAATTGTCTTTTTGGTTACTTTTAGTATGTACAAAAAAAAATTCAATTTCCCACCCCTCGAATCGAAATTTTAATTAAATTTTTTTTTTTTTGACCAATGCAAGTCTTCATGATGTATAAAGAGGTTTTATTTTAGAAAAACTTAAAATGTTTAACAATTTTGTTTATTAAGTGTACTACAAAATACTAAATGTGTCAAAAAAAAAAGATTTTTACATTCCCATCCCTGGAATTTTTTTTTTTTAGTTTTTAATAGACCATTGAGGCTTCCCAAAATATGAAATAGGTTTAATTTACAAAAAACCAAAAAAAAATTGGTTTTTGGTATTAATTTTGCGTCCCAGCTCTGGCACCGTACTTCGGATTTTTCTGAATTTCAATACCACTCTACTTAAGTTCATTTCCAATCCAACGGTCCAAAGTCTCTAGCTCTGCTGGGGTTTGGGAAAACGTACAGAGAGCTAGACACGTACAGACATAGGGACAGTCGGACATCGCTCATTAGTCATCGCTATTCATAAGGATCCAGAATATACATACTTTAGGGAGTCCCATGGAATATCGAAGAAATTACAAACGGACTGACAAACCTAGATATACCCTTTCATTTTTTTGTGAAGGGTGTAAGAACAAATTTATTTAAATTTTATTAGATCCAACTTAAAAAATAAATCACATTTATTTTAAATGTAAATCTGAATTTGTGATATCAAATTTTGAAAACTAACGACGTTAGCTTTACATACCCTGAATCGGATCTTATGCAGAGAAATAAAATTTTGAATACTAACGTTTTTATACCATCCAAAAAAGAATTGGAGGGTATATTCACTTTGTCATTCCGTTTGTAACGCAGAGAAATATCCATCTGGGACACCATAAAGTATATACGAGTATATTCTTGATCTGTGATGAAATCTTGATCTGAGTATGACCGTCCGTCCGTCTGTGAAAATTACGATTCAATCCAAACAAAAAACGCCAGTCTCTTGAAATTTATTGTAAATATATCTTGAAGGAGAGCACAGGACAAGTTCCGAAATGGGCTGAATTGGGCATGACGAAAAAAGTTCTCCTAAGAAGAACTATACAAACCTCGAAAAACAGCCTAATATTTAATTTTGTTTTTGTAATATTCTTAAGCAAATTATATATGTTTATGTCAGAGAAGGTCCACCGCGTTAAACTTGGAGCCATAAAATCGAAAAATGTAATTTTTGGACCACGCTTCCTTTAGTGGGCGTTGTTATATGCAAAATTATTGTAAAAATTTCACAAATTGTATTATTTAAGCCTACATTCCTTAAAAATTTAATTTTTAAGCTTTAATGACGAAGCTGAGACGTAACCTGGTACTCCGCTGCCCTATCCACTCCTCCCCCTTTTGGCCCCTAAATAATCCTGTTAAAAAAATATAAAATTAAGCAAATAAAAACGTTATATTCGACCGGGCAGAATCTTAAATACCCTCTAAATATATAGTAAGTGAATTAAAAACGTTTAACTTGGTGCGACAGAGTTCCTTTATATAATATCGTACGTCAACGCCCACTAAAGGGGGCGGGGTTAAAAATTAGACAATATCACGTTTTCCACAGACGAACGTATGGGAATTGCTAGACCGTCTTAGACTTCATCACTGATCAAGAATACATTTACTTTATGGGATCCAATTCTCTTTTAAGGGTATTAAAACTGTATTTTGGCGGGGTCGCTCTGGCAAGGTCTGTGGAGGACTAACTTTACCTTTGTCATAAAATTCTAAAAAAACATGCTCGGGATAATTATATACAAAATAAAATTTTTTATTTTATTTTCTTTATAAAGTCATTTACGGGGCAAAGGGGAAGGAAGAGTTGGGCAGAAACAGGCAGTATTAAAACTAAAAGTAAATGCGTGGGATAATTGTATACAAAATTTAAAATCTGTCCGTCCGTCTGTACGTGAAATCGGTATTCCCAAGCCTCCAGAAGAGCTAGAGGCTTCGTCCTTGGACCGTTGGATTGAAATTGAGAAAGATCTGGATACGGTTCCAGAGCTGGGAAGCTTACACCTATATCTCAACGCCCAAACCTATTTCGTGCTTTGGGAAGCCCCAATGCTCAATTAAAAACTAAACAAGTAAAAACGTTATATTCGACCGGGTCGAATCTTAAATACCCTCCAAATATTTAGTAAGTGAATTTGAAATGTTTAACTTGGTGGGACAGAGTTCCTTTATATAATATCGTACGTCAACGCCCACTAAAGGGGGCGGGGTTCAAAAATATACAATATCATGTTTTCCACAGACGAACGTATGGGCATTACTAGACCGCCTTAAACTTCATCACAATTCTCTTTGGAGTCTATAAAGACTGTATTTTGGCGGGGTCGCTCTGGCAAGGGCTGTGGGGGAAACATTTCACCTTTGTCACAAAACTCTAAAAATAAATGCTTGGGATAATTATATAAAAAATTAATTTTTTGAAAGGGTCATTTAGCGGGCAAAGGGGGAGGAGGGGGTAGGGCAGCAACAGGCAGTCATAAAACTCTAAAGATAAATGCTTGGGATGATTATATACAAAATTTAAAAAAAATTTTTTTTTTTGGTAGAGTCATTTAGGGGGCAAAGGAAGAGGAAGGGGGGGGGGGTAGGGCAGAAATCGGCAGTCATAAAACTCTAAAGATAAATGCTTGGGATGATTATATTAAAAATTTAAAAAAACATTTTTTTTTTGGTAGGGTCATTTTGAGGGCAAAGGAAGAGGGGGGGGGGGGGGTGTAGCGCAGAACTCGGCAGTCATCAAACTCTAAAGATAAATGCTTGGGATGATTATATACAAAATTTAAAAAAACATATTTTTTTGGTAGGGTCATTTTGGGGGCAAAGGAAGAGGGGGGGAGGCTAGGGCAGAAATCGGCAGTCTTAAAACTCTAAAGATAAATACTTGGGATGATTATATACAAAATTTAAAAAAAAATTTTTTTGGTAGGGTCATTTAGGGGGCGAAGGGGAAGGAGGGGGTAGGGCAGAGTAGTACCACGTTTCGTCTCAGCTTCGTCATTAAAGCTTAAAAGTGTTATTTTTAAGGAATGTAGGCTTAAGTAAAACAATTTGTTAAATTTTTATGCTATTTTTGCGTATAATAACGCCCACTGAAGTGGGCGGGGTCAAAAAAATATTTTTATTTTATTTAATGGCTCCAAGTTTAAGGCGTTGGACCGTATTTGACATAAAAATGTATCATTTGCTTAACAAAATAACCAAAAAACTTTAAAAATTATGTTGTTTTTTCTGGGTTGGTTTAGTTCTTCTTAGGGGAACTTTTTTCCCTCTTGCCCGATTTAGCCCATCTTCGAACTTAACCTGCTCTAAGTTTTAAAATATATTTATGCCAAATTTCAAGAGTCTAGCTCTTTTCGTTTGGACTGAATCGTGATTTCCACAGACGGACGGACGGACGGACGGACGGACGGACGGACGGACATGCTCAGTTCGTCTTAGATTTCATCACTGATCAAGAATATATATACTTTATGGGGTCTGAGATGGATATTTCGATGCGTTACAAACGGAATGACAAAGTGAATATACCCTCCAAATTCTTTTTTGGAGGGTATAAAAAACATTTTTTTTTGGTAGGGTCATTTTGGGGGCAAAGGAAGAGGGGGGGGGGGGGTAGGGCAGAAATCGGCAGTCATAAAACTCTAAAGATATATGCTTGGGATGATTATATACAAAATGTAAAGAAAAAAATTTTTTTTTTGGTAGGGTCATTTAGGGGGCAAAGGAAGAGGTGGGGGGGAGGTAGGGCAGAAATCGACAGTCATAAAACTCTAAAGATAAATGCTTGGGATGATTATATACAAAATTTAAACATTTTTTTTTTTTTTTGGTAGGGTCATTTAGGGGGCGAGGGGGAAGGAGGGGGTTGGGCAGAGTAGTACCACGTTTCGTCTCAGCTTCGTCATTAAAGCTTAAAAGTGTTATTTTTAAGGAATGTAGGCTTAAGTAAAACAATTTGTTAAATTTTTATGCTATTTTTGCCTATAATAACGCCCACTGAAGTGGGCGGGGTCAAAAAATATTTTTATTTTATTTAATGGCTCCAAGTTTAAGGCGTTGGACCGTATTTGACATAAAAATATATCATTTGCTTAACAAAATAACCAAAAAACTTTAAAAATTATGTTGTTTTTTCTGGGTTGGTTTAGTTCTTCTTAGGGGAACTTTTTTCCCTCTTGCCCGATTTTGCCCATCTTCGAACTTAACCTGCTCTAAGTTTTAAAATATATTTATGCCAAATTTCAAGCGTCTAGCTCTTTTCGTTTGGACTGAATCGTGATTTCCACAGACGGACGGACGGACGGACGGACATGCTCAGTTCGTCTTAGATTTCATCACTGATCAAGAATATATATACTTTATGGGGTCTGAGATGGATATTTCGATGCGTTACAAACGGAATGACAAAGTGAATATACCCTCCAAATTCTTTTTTGGAGGGTATAAAAATAAAAAAAATTTCAGGGATGAGAAATTAAAATTTTTTTCTTCGTCCCATTCCGTATTTTCTAGTACATGTAGTAACTAAAATTATTAAAAATTTTTTCTTTAACAAAACCTCTTTCTAAGTCATGAATATTTGCCTTCACAAAAAAAAATTTAAATTCAAATTTAGCTTCCAGGTGTGGGAAATTGAATTTTTTATACGTGAAAGTAATCAAACAGGCTACGGATGTTGTTTTTTTTTGCTAACTAAAACTCTCTTATAAGTTAGGAAGAACAAAATTAGTATCAAAAAATCAAAAATTAAATTTCGAATCCAGGGATGGACTAGTTCAATATTTAATAGTACATGAAGGTGACAAAAATGGTTAAAATTTTGAAATTTTTCTTAAGAAAAATTTTTTATACCTCATGAAGCGTTGCACTGATAAAAAAATAATATTTCGCTTCCAGGGTTGGGAAATTTAAATGTTTTATACATAAAAGTAACCAAAAAGGCAATTGATTTGGTTCTTTTGCTAACTAAAACTGTTTCATATTTTAGGAAGAACAAAATTGTTATCAAAAATTTCCAAAAAAATCAAAATTTCTAATCCAGGGTGCAATATTTTATAGTTTATGAAGGTGACCAAATTGGTTCTAAATTTCATGGAATATATTGTAGTACATGAAAGTGACCAAAATGGTTGCATATTTGAAGTATTTCTTAAATAAAACTATTTCATGCCTCATTAAATGTTGCATTGGTGAAAAAAATTTACATTTCGTTCCCAGGGTTGGGAAATTGAAATTTCAGAATAGTACCAGGTTTCGTTTTAGATTCGTCATTAAAGCTTAAAAATTTTATCTTTATGGAATGCCGGCTTAAGTAAAACAATTTAATAAATGTTTATGCTATTTTTGCATATAATAACGCCCACTAAAGTGGGCGGGGTCCAAAAAATTTTTTTTTTTAAATTTATGGCTCCAAGTTAAACGCATTGGACCGTATTTGACGTAAAAATATATCATTTGCTTAACAAAATAAGCAAAAAACTTTAAAAATCGTCTGGGTTGGTTTAGTTCTGCTTAGGGGAACTTGTTTCCCTCATGCCCGATTTAGTCCATCTCCGAACTTAACCTGCTGTATCCTTCAAAATATATTTATACTAAATTTCAAGAGTCTAGTGCTTTTCGTTTGAACTGAATCGTGATTTCCACAGACGGACATGCTCAGATCGTCTTAGATTTCATCACTGATCAAGAATATATATACTTTATAGGGTCTGAGATGGATATTTCGATGCGTTACAAACAGAATGACAAAGTGAATATACCCTCCAAATTCTTGTTTTGGAGGGTATACAAATATAAATTAATTTTACATTTTATTATACCGAACATTTATTTTTGTGTTTTATGGCAAAGTTGAAATGTCTCCTCTACGGGCCTTGCCAGAGAGACCCCGACAAAATACAGTTTTAATACTCTTTAAAAAGAATTGGACCCCATAAAGTATATATATTCTTGATCAATGATGAAGTCTGAGACGATCTAGCAATGCTCATACGTTCATCTGTGGAAAACATGTTATAATCTATTTTTGGACCCCGTCTTTGAAGTGGGAGTTGACGTACGATATTATGAAAATTGTGTAAATATTGAAAAATTTTTATAAAAAGCTGAGAGGTGAAATGTCTCTCCCACGGCCCTTGCCGGAATGACTATGTCAAAATAGAGATTTAAAATTGGGTACAGATATGTCTTAAAGGAACTCTCTCCCACCAAGTTAAACCTTTTAAATTTGCTCACTAACTAAGGGTATTTAATGATCGACCTTCGACCAGGTTTTTACTGTTTATTTTTACTAGTTTATTATGCTTTTGTACGATCAAAATTATTTTTAAAACGAATGATTGATGTCAAAATTAGTAAATAAAATCACTTTGCTTAGAAATTTTGATTGAATGACGTCATATTCAATGAACAAATGTCACACAAATTCGAAAATTATATAGTCATTGATGACCACTTTTATAAAATCGGCGTTGCTGAGTAGAGCTCACGGAGAACCAACAACACGCTTTTTGATAGTGTATTATATTGGTTCACAAAAACTTACGCCGCATGTCTATTTGACATAGATGGACACTTTGCAGTACCAGCACTTTTTCAGTATATATTACTGCACTTTAATTTTCATTACCAGTATATTTTTCCTGATTACTGAAAAAAAGATCAGTATTCAGTAAATTTTATTGATTACTGGAAAAAAAATTCAGTAATCGGTAAAGTTTACTGTATACTGAAAAAAAATTCAGTAATCAGTACTACTTACCAGGAACCGTAACTGTTATGACTTTTATCAAAAAAATCAAGAAATAAGAGATATTTTTGATTTTTATATTTTTAAATGAAAAATAAAAGTTATATTTGATTTTTATATTTTTAAATGAAAAATGAAAGTAATTTTCGATTTTTATATTTTTATATCAATAATAAAAGTTATTTTTGATTTTTATATTTTTATAGCAATAATAAAAATCAATTCAAAATTCGTGACATAGGTAATATGTTTGTGTTTCCATGGCTTTATTTGTTCATTCTGTACCTGCCACTCAAGTCAGTGTAGAAAGGTCATTTTCAGCACTCAGATTAATATTGGGAGATTTATCTGAGGAACATTTAAAATCAATTATGGTGGTAAAATTGAACACCTGAAAACGACCTCCTAACACTGACTTAAATGGCAGCCGAAACTTTTAAGCTATTTCTATGCATTCATGTTTTTATAGCTGATAATGGATAAGTCACATAATATATTATATTCATATAGAAATTTGAATGAAGCAGCATATTATAATACATACGGCATCAAAGAAGTAAATAAGAGTTTTGAATTGATTTTTATTATTGATATAAAAATATAAATATCAAAAATAACTTTTATTTTTCATTTAAAAATATAAAAGTCAAAAATAACTTTTATTTTTCATTAAAAAAAAATCAAATATAACTCTTATTTTTCATTTAAAAAAATTAAAATAAAAAATAACTCTTATATTTCATTTAAAAAAATAAAAATCAAAAATAACTCTTACTTTTGATTGTTAAAATAAAAATCAAAAATTTAAAAATCATGCAATATGTTGGATACACTTCGCCTAAAAATCATGATGGTGTAATTAAAAGTTTTCTACGATGATCATTTATGTATTATTTATTTCTTCAAAAATTTAAAAATAACTCTTATTTCCGGTCACTGCTACTTACTGATTATTGATAAGAATGCAGTATCCGGAGGTTTTCACCAGATACTAAAAAAACAAGAATTATAAACCTGTAAGAATTTTTGTACTCAATAATATTAATATATTTATAAATAAATATTTATTTCCAATATAGTTATATTATTAATTTTCTTTAATTCAGCATATGACAATCTATAGATACTGCAATATAATCATTAAGCAGTAAAATTTACTGATTACTGAATACTGATTTTTTTTCAGTAATCAGTAAAATTTTACTGGTGATGAAAATAATATTTCATTACCAGTAAGCATTTCCTGATTACTGAAACGCTCACTGCAGTAAAAACGTAATGCAGTATTCCCATGTATGTATTTGATAGTCATTAATTGTGTAAATTAATAATGCTAATATGTAACAAGTAAAAGTGCTATATTCGGCTGTGCCGAATCTTAAATACCCTTCACAGATGTCATTCTTTTCGTTTAAAATTTTCGGCTAGGAAGCTAAATGTTTGGCTTTTCTTATATCTAATACCTCCGAACGTCTTTCAAATATATTAAATATGTTTAATTTACAAACAAAAAGAAAAAATCCGTTTCATGTACCCCAAGGAGTTCTAATTGTCCAACTGTAGAATCGTCTTTTAATTTTTTTTTTGGCTTTTAATAACAATTTATTTCTACCTGATATATAAAGTAGGTGTAATTCATCATAAAAATCAAAAATAACAAGTTATATGGTTACTTTTATGAATCAGAAAATGTCGATTTTCCAACCCTGGAACCGAATTATTAGTTTTTAAAATTTTTAATACCAATTTAATTCTTAGCTAAAATAGGTTTAAGTCACCCAAAAAAACCAAAATTGGGAACTTAAATGGTTAATTTTATGTAACAAAAAATTTCGATTTCCCAACCCTGAAACCGAAGTTTTAATTTAAAAGTTTTGAATACCAATTTAATTCTCAGCGAAGTATAAAACATGTTTAATTCACTGAAAAAAACTAAAATTGGGAATTTATGTGGGTACCAAATGTATTTTTTTACCACTGCAATTCTTAGTGAGATGTAACATAGTTTTACTTGACAAAAAAATTTAATTTTTTTAACTTTTTGGTCACTTTCATGTACCATAAAATATTTAATTTGTCCAACACTGGAGTTGGAATTTTGATTTTTTAAGATTTTAATACCAAATTTGTTCCTCCTGAATTATAAAAAAGTTTTAATTAGCAAAAAAACAACGTCAATTGCCTTTTTGGTTACTTTCATGCAGAAGAAATATTTCAATTTCCCAACCCTGGAAACGAAACTTTAATTTTGTTTACCAATGCAACTCTTAAGGAGTCATGAAATAGTTTTATTAAGAAAAACTTAATATTTGTAACCATTTTGGTGACTTTTATGTATTACAAAATATTGCAGTTATCCAACTCTGGAATATAAATTTTGAGTTTATTTTTTATTGTTAATTTTAAATACCAATTTTGTTTTTCCTGAACAAAAAACTAGTTTTAGTTAGTATAAACCGACGTTAGTTGCCTTTTTGGTTACTTTTATGTATAAAAAAAAAATAAATTTCCCAGCCGTGGAAGCGAAATTTTAATTTTTTTACCAAAGTAAATTGTTAATTTTTCAACGGGCTTAAGTTCGAATCTGCATGACTGCAAATTATTTTTTGTTATTTTTTATTAATAAATGAATTTGTTTTTAAATTCTATTTATTATTTTATATTAAGATTGGAATATTAAGAAAATTTTCATTAATCATCAAACCAGCAGAACGGATCAGTACTGATTTCGAGGCCGCTACGCCATCTCATCAGCGTTCTTTGTTCAATTTTTCCACTTTCGCAAGTGGTGCTAGTTAGTAGAAATATCAACTATTTAACCAATATTTTAACGAAAATTGAATATGAGAAGTTATCACATTCATATTATTAAGTTATTACATTTTGGTTAGTACGAAATTCCCCAACCCTGACGATTAATATTCCCAATATTCCAATATCTCTTTTGCTTTTTCCAGAGCCATCGGCTGCTGATAGGTAAAGCTTCTTTGTTATTTATGTTCAAGTAATTGAATTTAGTTGTCAATTTACTTTGAACAAGTGCGCGTGCCCCCGCAATGTTTTAAATTATGTATGAATTTTTGTTAGTTGAACTTTTTCTTTATGTAAATTGTTAATTTTTCAACGGGCTTAAGTTCGAATCTGCATGACTGCAAATTATTTTTTGTTATTTTTTATTAATAAATGAATTTGTTTTTAAATTCTATTTATTATTTTATATTAAGATTGGAATATTAAGAAAATTTTCATTAATCATCAAACCAGCAGAACGGATCAGTACTGATTTCGAGGCCGCTACGCCATCTCATCAGCGTTCTTTGTTCAATTTTTCCACTTTCGCAAGTGGTGCTAGTTAGTAGGAATATCAACTATTTAACCAATATATTAACGAAAATTGAATATGAGAAGTTATCACATTCATATTATTAAGTTATTACATTTTGGTTAGTACGAAATTCCCAAACCCTGACGATTAATATTCCCAATATCTCTTTTGCTTTTTCCAGAGCCATCGGCTGCTGATAGGTAAAGCTTCTTTGTTATTTATGTTCAAGTAATTGAATTTAGTTATCAATTTACTTTGAACAAGTGCGCGTGCCCCCGCAATGTTTTAAATTATGTATGAATTTTTGTTAGTTGAACTTTTTCTTTATGTAAATTGTTAATTTTTCAACGGGCTTAAGTTCGAATCTGCATGACTGCAAATTATTTTTTGTTATTTTTTATAAATAAATGAATTTGTTTTTAAATTCTATTTATTATTTTATATTAAGATTGGAATATGAAGAAAATTTTCATTAATCATCAAACCAGCAGAACGGATCAGTACTGATTTCGAGGCCGCTACGCCATCTCATCAGCGTTCTTTGTTCAATTTTTCCACATTCGCAAGTGGTGCTAGTTAGTAGGAATATCAACTATTTAACCAATATTTTAACGAAAATTGAATATGAGAAGTTATCACATTCATATTATTAAGTTATTACATTTTGGTTAGTACGAAATTCCCCAACCCTGACGATTAATATTCCCAATATTCCAATATCTCTTTTGCTTTTTCCAGAGCCATCGGCTGCTGATAGGTAAAGCTTCTTTGTTATTTATGTTCAAGTAATTGAATTTAGTTGTCAATTTACTTTGAACAAGTGCGCGTGCCCCCGCAATGTTTTAAATTATGTATGAATTTTTGTTAGTTGAACTTTTTCTTTATGTAAATTGTTAATTTTTCAACGGGCTTAAGTTCGAATCTGCATGACTGCAAATTATTTTTTGTTATTTTTTATTAATAAATGAATTTGTTTTTAAATTCTATTTATTATTTTATATTAAGATTGGAATATTAAGAAAATTTTCATTAATCATCAAACCAGCAGAACGGATCAGTACTGATTTCGAGGCCGCTACGCCATCTCATCAGCGTTCTTTGTTCAATTTTTCCACTTTCGCAAGTGGTGCTAGTTAGTAGGAATATCAACTATTTAACCAATATGTTAACGAAAATTGAATATGAGAAGTTATCACATTTATATTATTAAGTTATTACATTTTGGTTAGTACGAAATTCCCCAACCCTGACGATTAATATTCCCAATATTCCAATATCTCTTTTGCTTTTTCCAGAGCCATCGGCTGCTGATAGGTAAAGCTTCTTTGTTATTTATGTTCAAGTAATTGAATTTAGTTGTCAATTTACTTTGAACAAGTGCGCGTGCCCCCGCAATGTTTTAAATTATGTATGAATTTTTGTTAGTTGAACTTTTTCTTTATGTAAATTGTTAATTTTTCAACGGGCTTAAGTTCGAATCTGCATGACTGCAAATTATTTTTTGTTATTTTTTATTAATAAATGAATTTGTTTTTAAATTCTATTTATTATTTTATATTAAGATTGGAATATTAAGAGAATTTTCATTAATCATCAAACCAGCAGAACGGATCAGTACTGATTTCGAGGCCGCTACGCCATCTCATCAGCGTTCTTTGTTCAATTTTTCCACTTTCGCAAGTGGTGCTAGTTAGTAGGAATATCAACTATTTAACCAATATTTTAACGAAAATTGAATATGAGAAGTTATCACATTCATATTATTAAGTTATTACATTTTGGTTAGTACGAAATTCCCCAACCCTGACGATTAATATTCCCAATATTCCAATATCTCTTTTGCTTTTTCCAGAGCCATCGGCTGCTGATAGGTAAAGCTTCTTTGTTATTTATGTTCAAGTAATTGAATTTAGTTGTCAATTTACTTTGAACAAGTGCGCGTGCCCCCGCAATGTTTTAAATTATGTATGAATTTTTGTTAGTTGAACTTTTTCTTTATGTAAATTGTTAATTTTTCAACGGGCTTAAGTTCGAATCTGCATGACTTCAAATTATTATTTGTTATTTTTTATTAATAAATGAATTTGTTTTTAAATTCTATTTATTATTTTATATTAAGATTGGAATATTAAGAAAATTTTCATTAATCATCAAACCAGCAGAACGGATCAGTACTGATTTCGAGGCCGCTACGCCATCTCATCAGCGTTCTTTGTTCAATTTTTCCACTTTCGCAAGTGGTGCTAGTTAGTAGGAATATCAACTATTTAACCAATATTTTAACGAAAATTGAATATGAGAAGTAATCACATTCATATTATTAAGTTATTACATTTTGGTTAGTACGAAATTCCCCAACCCTGACGATTAATATTCCCAATATTCCAATATCTCTTTTGCTTTTTCCAGAGCCATCGGCTGCTGATAGGTAAAGCTTCTTTGTTATTTATGTTCAAGTAATTGAATTTAGTTGTCATTTTACTTTGAACAAGTGCGCGTGCCCCCGCAATGTTTTAAATTATGTATGAATTTTTGTTAGTTGAACTTTTTCTTTATGTAAATTGTTAATTTTTCAACGGGCTTAAGTTCGAATCTGCATGACTGCAAATTATTTTTTGTTATTTTTTATTAATAAATGAATTTGTTTTTAAATTCTATTTATTATTTTATATTAAGATTGGAATATTAAGAAAATTTTCATTAATCATCAAACCAGCAGAACGGATCAGTACTGATTTCGAGGCCGCTACGCCATCTCAAAAGCGTTCTTTGTTCAATTTTTCCACTTTCGCAAGTGGTGCTAGTTAGTAGGAATATCAACTATTTAACCAATATTTTAACGAAAATTGAATATGAGAAGTTATCACATTCATATTATTAAGTTATTCCATTTTGGTTAGTACGAAATTCCCCAACCCTGACGATTAATATTCCCAATATTCCAATATCTCTTTTGCTTTTTCCAGAGCCATCGGCTGCTGATAGGTAAAGCTTCTTTGTTATTTATGTTCAAGTAATTGAATTTAGTTATCAATTTACTTTGAACAAGTGCGCGTGCCCCCGCAATGTTTTAAATTATGTATGAATTTTTGTTAGTTGAACTTTTTCTTTATGTAAATTGTTAATTTTTCAACGGGCTTAAGTTCGAATCTGCATGACTGCAAATTATTTTTTGTTATTTTTTATAAATAAATGAATTTGTTTTTAAATTCTATTTATTATTTTATATTAAGATTGGAATATGAAGAAAATTTTCATTAATCATCAAACCAGCAGAACGGATCAGTACTGATTTCGAGGCCGCTACGTCATCTCATCAGCGTTCTTTGTTCAATTTTTCCACATTCGCAAGTGGTGCTAGTTAGTAGGAATATCAACTATTTAACCAATATTTTAACGAAAATTTAATATGAGAAGTTATCACATTCATATTATTAAGTTATTACATTTTGGTTAGTACGAAATTCCCCAACCCTGACGATTAATATTCCCAATATTCCAATATCTCTTTTGCTTTTTCCAGAGCCATCGGCTGCTGATAGGTAAAGCTTCTTTGTTATTTATGTTCAAGTAATTGAATTTAGTTGTCAATTTACTTTGAACAAGTGCGCGTGCCCCTGCAATGTTTTAAATTATGTATGAATTTTTGTTAGTTGAACTTTTTCTTTATGTAAATTGTTAATTTTTCAACGGGCTTAAGTTCGAATCTGCATGACTGCAAATTATTTTTTGTTATTTTTTTATTAATAAATGAATTTGTTTTTAAATTCTATTTATTATTTTATATTAAGATTGGAATATTAAGAAAATATTCTGTGAAATTATTCAATGCTAGTTTTCATTAGGTATAAAATCGTTTTATTTAAGAAAAATTTAAAATTTGCAACCATTTTTGTCACTTTCATGAACAACAATACATTCCATGTACCAAAAAACTTTCAATTTCCCAACTCTGGAAGTGCAATTTAACTGTTTTTTGTTTTTTACCAATGCAACTCTTCGTGATGTATAAAGTAGTATTATTTAAGAAAAATTGCAAATTTAGAACCACTCTAGTCACCTTCATGACCACTTGCACTTGTCAAACCCTGGATCCGAAATTTTAATTTTTTTGGAAATTTTCGATAACAATTTTGTTATTCCTAAAATATGAAATAGTTTTAGTTAGCAAACAAAAGAAAAAACATCAATTGCCATTTTAGTTACTATTTTATATAAAAAAATTTTCAATTTCCCCATCCTGGAAGCGAAACTTTAACTTTTTTTTATCAGTGCAACGCTTCATGAGGTATAAAAACTTTTTCTTAAGAAAAATTTCAAATTTTTAACCATTTTGGTCACTTTCATGTACTATTAAATATTGAACTTGTCCATCCCTGGAATCGAAATTTAATTTTTTATTTTTGAATTTTTTATACTAATTTTGATCTTCCTAAATTATAAGACAGTTTTAGTTAGCAAAAAAAAAAACAACATCCGTTGTCTGTTTGATGACTTTCACGTATAAAAAAAATTCAATTTCCCACCCCTGGAAGCAAAATTTGAATTAATTTTTTTTTTCCAATGCAAAACTTCATGACGTCTAAAGAGGTTTTGTTAAAGAAAAACTTAAAATTTTTAACAATGTTAACTACAAATTAACGGAATGGGCCGAAAAAAAAATTTTCATTTATTTGTTTAGTTTTTAATAGACCATTGAGGCTTCCCAAAGCACAAAAGAGGTTTAATTTATAAATATTTAAAAAAATAATTGATTATTGGTATAAATTTTGCTCTGGAACCGTACTTCGGATCTGTCTGAATTTTAATACCATTTCCAATCCAACGGTCCAAGGACGAAGTCTCTAGCTCTTCTGGGGGCTTGGGAATGCCGATTTCACGTACAGACGGACGGGCAGACGGACATCGCTCAATCGTCATCGCTATTCATAAGGATCCAAAATATATGTAATTTATGGGGTCCTATATTGATATCGAAGAAATTACACACGGAATGACAAACCTATATATACCCTTTCACTGTTGTGTGAAGGGTATAAAACAAATGTTTTAATCAGAAATATGACGCTAAATACACCTAATGAGTTTACCGTAAAATAGTGTAATATACACGACTTCGGCAACAATGGTGGCTTGTCTATGGATAATGTAAATATGTATTTGTGTATATATTCCTTTACATATTTATACACCTATTAATGAAGTCTTACGTGTTCTGTGCTCCATCATATTTTCCTTAGAGACTGCTTGGATTTATAGCACATGCAATTTGTTCTTGCAAAAGCATTTTGCTTTCCAAATATGTTGCTTGTAAGTATTCCTTTAACCACAAATGTACATATTTACATAGAAGATTCCAATGCAATCGCGCTCAGCCAAACGTTACGAAGAAGTCTCTTAGAACGAACCAATGTGTTGTTCATTAATCTAACAAGTTTACAATAACAGCTATTACCCGTACACACTATCGTTGGTAATTTACCAAACAACATTGAAAATTATGCTATGATGAGATTATTTTATTTTCATGTTGCATATGTAATTTCTAAACCAATGAATTTTTTACTTCCTATATTACTAAATAATTTCCATCGTTAAACTACATCTGAAAATTGGTATTATATATAAAGCAATGATATATGCATGTAAGTAAATACGACTATGCACATACATACATGCAATCATATATGAATAGATGAATATTTGCAAGCACACATACTATCGAACATACATATGTGCATATCTACATATGTAAAAATAGAGCAATTTTACAGAATGCATTTATTATATACACATATTAAACACCTTTCTAAGTTTTATAAGATTAGTTTTTACAGCGACGCACAGTGAAGCACATAAAAAATGGGTAATCCGATAGTAATAGCGTAGGTGTATTTAAGAGGTGTAGCTAAGCCCAATATAGCACTTTTACTTGTTTTTTATACCCTCCAAAAAAGAATTTGGAGGGTATATTCACTTTGTCATTCCGTTTGTAACGCATCGAAATATCCATCTCAGACCCCATAAAGTATATATATTCTTGATCAGTGATGAAATCTAAGACGATCTGAGCATGTCCGTCCGTCCGTCTGTGGAAATCACGATTCAGTCCAAACGAAAAGAGCTAGACCCTTAAAATTTGATATATTTTGAAGCTTAGAGCAGGTTAAGTTCGAAGATGGGCTGAATCGGGCAAGAGGGGAAAAAGTTCCTTTAAGAAGAACTAAACCAACCCAGAAAAAACAACATAATTTTTTAAGTTTTTTGGTTATTTTGTTAAGCAAATGATATATTTTTATGTCAAATACGGTCCAACACCTTAAACTTGGAGCCAAAATTTGTTGACCCCGCCCACTTTAGTGGGCGTTATTATATGCAAAAATAGTGTAAAAGTTTAAAAAATTGTTTTACTTAAGCCTACATTCTTTAAAAATAACTTTTTTAAGCCATAATGACGAAGCTGAGACGTAACCTGGTACTACTCTGCCGTACCCCTTCCTCCCCCTTCACCCTCTACATGACCCTACCAAAAAAAAATTTTTTTAATTTTGTATATAATCATCCCAAGCATTTATTTTTAGAGTTTTATGACTACCTGTATCTGCCCTACCCCCTCCTCCCCATTTGCACCTTAAATGACCCTATAAAAATTTTTTTTTTTTAATTTTATATATAATTATCCCAAGCATTTATTTTTAGATGACCCTATCAAAAAAAATAAATTTCAATTTTGTATATAATCATTATATACAAAATCTTTTATTTTTAGAGTTTTATGACTGCCTGTTTCTGTCCTACTCCCTTCGCCACTTTGCCCCGTAAATGACCCTATAAAAAAATATGTAAAATTTTATTTTGTATATAATTATCCCAAGCATTTATTTTTAGAGTTTTATGACAAAGGTGAAATGTTTCCCCCACAGCCCTTGTCAGAACGACCCCGCCAAAATACAGTTTTTATACCCTATACGGTGAATATGTATATTCTTTTTTAGTGATGAAGTCTAAGACGGTCTAGCAATGCCCATACGTTCGTCTGTGGAAAACATGATATTGTCTATTTTTGAACCCCGCCCTCTTTAGTGGGGGTTGACGTACGATATTATATAAAGGAACACTGTTCCACCGAGTTAAACATTTTAAATTCACTTACTAAATATTTGGAGGGTATTTAAGATTCGACCCGGTAGAATATAACGTTTTTACTTGTTTATTTTTAATTTTTGATACCAATTTTGTTTTTCCTGAACTAAAAAATAATTGTAACTAGTAAAATAACAACGTCAATTGCCTTTTTGGTTACTTATATGTTTAAAAAAAAATTCAATTTCTCAACCCTGGAAGCGAAATTTAAATTTTTCAAAATTTTCTTTATCAATGCAAATCTTCATGAGGTATACAGTAGTTTTGTTTATGAAAAACTCGAATTTTGCAACCATTTTGGTTATTACATGTACTCCAAAATATTGCATGTACTGAAAAAAATTTAATTGTTCCAATCCTGGAAACAAAATTTAATTTAATTTTTGTTTTGTTTTTTTTTATCAGTGCAACGCTTCTTGGGGTATAAAGTAGTTTTATTTAAGAAAAATTGCAAATTTTTTACCATTTTGGTAACTTTCATGTACCATAAAATATTGCACTTGTCTATCCCTGGATTCGAAATTTTATTTTTTAATTTTGATACCAATTTTGTTCTTCCTAAATTATAAGACAGTTTTAGTAAGCAAAAAACAAAAAAATAACATCAGTTGCCTGTTTGATTACTTTTATGAAAAAAAGTCAATATCCCACCCCTGGAAGCAAAATTTGAATTTGAATTTTTTTTTTGCCCATGCAAATCTTCGTGACGTAAAAAGTGGTTTTTTATACAAAAACTTGAAATTTTAAAAAATGTTAGTTATTTTATGTACTACAAAATACGGAATAGGCCGACAATTTTTTTTTTTAATTTCCCATCCCTGGAAATTTTTTTTTATTTTTTTAGTTTTTAATAGAGCATTGAGGCTCCCCAAAGCACGAAATAGGCTTAATTTACAAACATTAAAAAAATAATTGATTTTTGGTATACATTTTGCGTCGAGAAATAGGAGTAAGCTTCCCAGCTCTGGAACCATACTTCGGATCTTTCTAAATTTCAATAGCACTCTATTTAAGTTCATTTCCAATCCAACGGTCCAAGAACGAAGTCTCTAGCTCTT
The DNA here is from genome assembly GCA_951800035.1 of Linnaemya tessellans. Classification (NCBI taxonomy): domain Eukaryota; kingdom Metazoa; phylum Arthropoda; class Insecta; order Diptera; family Tachinidae; genus Linnaemya; species Linnaemya tessellans. The sequence continues at coordinate 73,243,038 of OX637534.1, read as the reverse complement.
CTGGGGGCTTGGGAAAACCGACTTCACGTACAGACAGACCGACAGTAGGACATCGATGCATCGCTCAATCGTCATCGCTATTCATAAGGATCCAGAATATATATACTTTATGGGGTCCCATGTGCATATCGAAGAAATTACACACGGAATGACAAACCTATATATGTATACCCTTTCACTTTTTTGTGAACGGTATAAAAACACAAAATTTGAATTTATGTATGTACTTTTATGTCCGAAAAATATTTCGATTTTCCAACTCTGGAAGCGCATTTTCATTTTTTTACCAATGCAATTCTTAGTGTAGTATAGTTTAACTTGACAAAAAAATTTAAGTTTTCAAACTTTTTGGTCACTTTCATGTACCATATCATTTGTCCAACCCTGGAGTCGAAATTTTGATTTTTTTAAATTTTATTACCAATTTTGTTCTTCCTAAATTATAGAACAGTTTTAAATAGTAAAAGCAACAACGTCAATTGTCTCTTTGGTTAGTTTTATGCATAAATAATATTTCAATTTCCCAACCCTGGAAACGAAATTTAAATTTTTTTACCAATGCAACTCTTAATGAGGCATGAAATATTTTCATTTAGGAAAAACTTTTTATATGTAACTATTTTGGCCACTTTCATACACTACAAAATATTGCAGTTATCTATCTCTGAAATCTAAATTTTGATTTTTTAATTTTTGATACCAACTTCGTTTCTCCTGAACTAAAAATTGTTTTATGTAGTTAAAAACCGACGTTAGTTGCGTTTGGTTACTTTTATGTATAAAAAAAATTAAATTTTCCAGCCCTGGAAACGAAATTTTTATTTTTTTTTTACCAATCCTAGTCTTCGTTAGGTATAAAGTCGTTTTATTTAAGAAAAACTCAAAATTTACAACCATTTTGGTCACTTTCATGTACTACAATATATTCCTTGTACCAAAAAACTTTCAACTTCCCAACCCTGGAAGTGAAATTTAAACTTTTTTTTTTACCAATGCAACTCTTCATGAGGTATAAAGTAGTGTTATTTTAGAAAAAATTACAATTTTAAAACCATTTTGGTCACCTTCATAAACCATTAAATATTGCACTTGTCCAACCCTTTAGTCAAAATTTTGATTTTTTTTTTTAATATTTTGATGCCAATTTTGTTCTTTCTAAAATATAAAATAGTTTTAGTTAGCAAAAAAAAAACGAAATAAAAACAACGTCAATTGCCTCTTTGGTTACTTTCATGTATAAGATAAATTTCAATTTCCCAACCCTAGAAGCGAAATTTGATTTTTTTTAAATTTTCTTTATCAATGCAAAACTTCATGAGGTATAAAGTAATTTTGTTTAGAAAAAACTAAAATTTTTTAACCATATTGGTTATTATATGTACTACAAAATATTGCATGTACCAAGAAATACTTTTATTTTCCCAACCCTGCAAGTGAAATTTTAATTATTTTTGGTTTTTTATACCAATGCAACTCTTTATGAGGTATAAAGTAGTTTTATTTAAGACAAATTTACAACTTTTAAACATTTCGGTCAATACAATAAAATATTGCACTTGTCCAACCCTGGATTCGAAATTTTGATGTTTTTCTTAATTTTTGATCCCAATTTTGTTCTTCCTAAATTATAAGATAGTTTTAGTTAGCAAAAAAAAACAAACATCAGTTGCCTGTTTGATTACTTTCACGTATAAAAACAATGCAATTTCCCACCCCTGGAACTGAAATTTGAATTACAAATTTTTTTCTTGGCCTATGCAAATCTTCACGACGTATAAAGAGGTTTAGTTAAAGAAAAATTTAAAATTTTTAACAATTTTAGTTACTATATGTACTACAAAATACGGAATAGGCCGAAAAAAATGTTTTATTTCCCATCCCGTACGTGAAATCGGTTTTCCCAAGTCCCCAGAAGAGCTAGAGACTTCGTTCTTGAAATTCAGAAAGATCCGATGTACGGTTTCAGAGCTGAGAAGCTTACACCTATTTCTCGACGCAAAATTTAGACCAAAAATCAATTATTTTTTTTAATGTTTGTAAATTAAACTTATTTCGTGCTTTGGGAAGCCTCAATGGTCTATTAAAAACTAAAAAATTAAAATTTTTTTCCACGGATGGTAAATAAAATTTTTTTTTTCCAATCTGTATTTTGTAGTACGTGTAGTAACTAAAATTGTTAAAAATTTCAAGTTTTTCTTTAACAAAAAATCTTTATACGTTATGAAGATTTGCATTGACCACAAAAAAAATTTTAAATTAAAATTTTGCTTCCAGGGATGGGAAATTGCAAATTTTTTATACGTGAAAGTAATCAAACAGGCAACTGATGTTGTTTTTTTGCTAACTAAAACTGTTTTATAACCTAGGAAGAACAAAATTGGTATGAAAAATTAAAAAAAAAATCTAAATTTCTAATCCAGGGTTAGACAAGTGCAATATTTAATAGTACCTATTTTTCTTAAATAAAACTATTTTATTTCTCAAGAAGACTTGCACTGATAAAAAATAAAATTTCGCTTCCAGGGTCGGGAAAACTAAAGTTTTTTGTGGTACATGAAATATTTTGTAGTACATGTAATAACCAAAATTGTTATAAATTTTGAGTTGTTCTCAAATAAAATTACTTTATAATTCATGAAGATTTGCATTGATCAAAAACTTTTAATTTTACTTCCAGGAGTGAGAAATTGAAATTTTTTATACATAAAAGTAACCATAATGGTTAAAAATTGAAAATGTTTCTTCAATAAAACTACTTTGTACCCCATGAAGAGTCGCATTTATAAAAAAACAAAAAAAAAATTAAATTCAATTCCAGGGCTGGGAAATTGGAAGTTTTTTTTGGTACATGCAATATATTGTAGAACAAGAAAGTAACAAAAAGGGTTGCTAATTTTAAGATTTTTGTAAATAAAAAAGCATTGGTAAAAAAAGAAGACACAAATTAAAATTTCGCTACCAGGGATGGGAAATTGAAATTTTTTTTATACATGAAAATAACCAAAAAGCCAACTAACGTCGGTTTTTTACTAATTAAAACTATTTTTTAGTTCAGGAAAAAACAATATTGGTATCAAATATTAAAACAAATCAAAGTTTTGATTCCAGGGTTGAATAACTGCAATATTTTGTAGTACATGAAAGTGGCCGAAATATCTACAAATTTTAAGATTTTCTCAAATATTCCTCAGTATAGGAGGTATATAGAGTTGCATTGGTAAAAAAATTAAAATTTCGGTTCCACGGTTGGGCAATTGATATATTCTATATGCATAAAAGTAACAAAAGAGTCAAGTGACGTTGTTGATTTGCTAATTAAAACTATTTTATAATTCAGAAGTACAAAATTGGTATTAAAATCTTAAAAAATCAAAATTTCGATTCCAGGGTTGGACAAATGAAATATTTTATGGTACATGAAAGTGACAAAAATTTTAAATATTCTAATTTTTTTGTCAAGTAAAACTATGTTACACCTCACTAAAAATTGCATTGGTAAAAAAATAAAAATTCGCTTCCAGAGTTGGAAAATCGAAATATTCTTGGTACATGAAAGTACCCACATAAAATCGAAATTTTGTGTTTTAGTGAACTAAACCTATGTTATATGGAAAAATTAAATTAGTATTTAAAATTCGGTTCCAGGTTTGGAAAATCAAAAATTTTTGGTACGTACATTTGGTACCCACATAAATTCCCAATTTTGGTTTTTTTTAGTGAATTAAACATATTTTATATTTCGCTAAGAATTAAATTGGTATTAAAAGTTTTAAAAACTAAAATTTCGGTTCCAGGGTTGGAAAATTTACATTTTCTGATTCATTAAAGTAACCATATAACTTGCTATTGTTGATTTTTATGATGAATTATACCTACTTTATATATCAAGAAGAAAAAATTGGTTTTCAAAACCAAAAGAATCTAAAAGACGATTCTACGGTTGGATAATTAGAACTTTTTTAGGTACATGAGACAGATTTTTTCTTTTGGTTTGTAAATTAAACATATTTAATATTTTTGAAAGACGTTCAGAGGTATTAGAAATAGCTTCCTAGCCGAAAAATTTAAACGAAAATAGTTACATCTGTGAAGGGTATTTAAGATTGGGCACAGCCGAATATAGCACTATAGACAGAATGTTTCTTTGTCGTTACTACCTTCTTCAAATGGAGAATAACGCCAACGATAATGCCAAATTGTCGTTTTAGTTTCGTTTTAAAATAAAAATGCCAACGGGAATAGGGCCGAATGTAAAAACACAGTTATTCAGATAATTGAACATATGATTTTTGTTAAAGTAGCTGTTTGAGCAAAAACCCAAATTAATTTGCAATAAAAACTAACGAGGATTGCTTAGTAAAATGAATGATCGCTTTAAGACAAGTATACAGGTTAAATGGTTGTTAATTTGTAGTTAAAGATTGCGACTAAATAAGAAACAGTTATGAATTATAAAATATAAAGAGAGTCGGTGACAAATGCAAAATTTAAAGCGTACGATATTGAAATGAGAGAATAGAATGTAAATCCATGAAGAATTAAATATATGAATTCATTAATAACTAATTGTGACCGAACATACTCCGCCCCATTGGAAGTCTTTTTTCAATCAGCTTCGTCAAGAGGCAAAGGAGCAATTTTATGAATGGATCTCCTGAAAATTCCTCTTTTCGTTTGATCATTTACGACTCGGACTCTACCGTCATGACAAGGAATGATGTTTACGATACTGCTGTGGAGGTAGATTGTCTTAATGGACGATTACTAGTTTTCCCTTTTGAATGTTTGCACCTGGTTTAAACCACTTTGATTTGTGTTGTAAGCTGAGAACATAATCACGTACCCAATCTAACCAGAAATGTTGCTTCAAATATGTAACACGTTGCCAAGACTTAAGTAGGTGCTTTTGGGGTGTGCTAAGGTTTCTTCTGGTATCGAAAGCAATGATGATCCAATAAGTAGATGAGCGGGGGTTAAAGCTTCACCATCATTAGGTTCATCAGATCTCGGCGCCAACGGGCGTGAATTCAAAATGGCTTCAACTTCGATCAATATGGTTAGAAATTCTTCATACGTAACAGAAGCGTTAGACACGTTCTTCAGCAGGATGGTTTTTGTAGACTTTACTGCAGATTCCCAGAGGCCGCCAAAATTGGGTGATCGAGGGGGAATAAACGAGAAGTGGAAGCCAATAATTGATGTTGTTTTCCTTGAAAAAACTTTGACTGAACTCATTGAGCCTTGCTTGCGCGCCTACAAAATTTGTAGCGTTGTCACAATATATACGCTGACGTATGCCACGTCTACCTACAAATCGTTTTAAATATAAGAGAAAGGCATTAGTCGATAAATTTTAAACTAGTTCGATATGAATGGCCTTTGAAGAAAAACAAACGAAAATAGCTACGTAAGTTTTGTATGGCGGTTTTCCTCTGATTCGGTATGATGTGTAGAATGGACCACAAAAATCTACACCACAAACAAGAAATGGACGGTTGGCAGTAAATCTATCCGTTGGTAGATCACCCATGAAATAATCGAGGTTTGTACCTAAAGCAGTGGACGCAACTTCGAACTGTTTGTCCTACAAGATCTCTAGTATTGATGACTTGTTGTCGAAGAATTGCCAGTAGCGCCTTTGGGCTTGAAGTGGAGATTTCTAACATACACCCTTGTAAAATTATGATCTTTTGGAAGAAGTGCTGGAAACCTGACGCTGTATGGGAGAGGTGCGTTAGCAAGCCTGCCCCCAACTCTCAATATCAACAACTTTGTTTTATAACTTTGGACAGGTTGTAGGAATGGCGATAATTTTTGTAAGGCCGACTGCAGAGTGAGACCCCTTTTGAAGCGGTTAATTTCATCATTGAATGATGTTTGTTGAACATCGTGTACCACTTTCCAGAAGGCGAGTTGAAACTCGTTCGCTGTGATGAATGGGTGGCGCTTGCTTTTATGAAAGAAACGATGAACATAAATTATGATGTGTAGGATACGAAGAAAGGATGATTGTTTAGCTACAATTTGTGTTATAATTGAACTGTCAATAATTGTTGTTTTGAACGACGATTTCCTAATTTCTGTTGATGGAAGTTCAGTATTAGAAATTGAGTTATTAGGCCGATATATTTCATCTCTTTGAAGAAAATCTGGACCATCAAACCAGATAGTAGAGGTTAGTTCGTTAGCAAGACAACCACATCTGCAGGATTTTGTTTTGACGGTACATGTCAGCACGGTATATTATTTGTAGTATTTTGAATTTCAGCAACCCGATTGGCGACGAAGCATACATACGAAGATGAATGCATTTTGAGCCAGTTTAAAACTATTTTCGAATCACTCCAGAAAAATATACGAAATTTATAACAGGTTTCAAACTGATCCTTGATTTTTGCCCACGTTCGACTCAATAGTAGTGCGGCACATATCTCTAATCTGGGTAATGATTGTTGAGTTACCGGTGCTACTCTAGATTTTGCGACAACTAAAGTTACGCGCAATCCAGTCATATGAGGTACCCGGATGTATATACAGCACCCATACGCCAGCTGTGAGGCATCACAAAATCCGTGTATGTCGAAAGCCACGTCAGGCATTATTCCTACAAATCTGGGAATCTCTAGTGTATTAACGTGGGGTAATTTTTCTTCGATTTGAGTCCAGCGTGTTTGCAATCTTTTATTTAATGGTGCGTCCCAATCAAGTTGTTGCTTCCACATCTCTTGAATTAATATTTTGCATGAAGTTACTATTGGGCTTAACAACCCAAGAGCATAGAAAATCCTAGCGACCACGGATAACACTAGTCTTTTTGTCGGAACTGCAATTTTCAAAAATTGGAACCGAAAACAAAAAACGTCTTCATTAGGCTTCCACGACATTCCAAGAGTATTGGTGCTGGTTTCATTTTTTTGTCTAAAGGTCAAATTTTCGCTTGAAGTAGTTAATTGTGGACAGTTTGAGTTCCACTTGGACAATGTCAAACCAGCCTTCTCTAGAAATTGCATAACTTGAAGCTTATTTGGTGAAAGCTCTTCAATAGTAGCTGCCCCAGTGAGAAGGTCATCTACGTATAGGTCTTGTTTTAGAATCTTACAACCAATAGGAAATTCTTCTTTATAAGTGTCAGCTATGAATGAAATACTTCGAATAGCGAGAAAGGGTGCCGCCGATGTACCATAAGTAACGGTGTTGAGCTGATAAAGACACAGGGGACTATTAGGTGTTTCTCTCCATAGAATGAATTGGTAATTTCGATCTTCTTCATCTATCAGAAACTGCCTGTACATTTTACAAATATCTGCTGACAACGCAAATTTATGAAATCGAAAGCAAAGAATGGTTAAGACAAGATCCTTCTGAATAGTTGGGCCGACCATTAATATTTCGTTTAATGATAAATTTGATGATGTACGTGTTGAAGCGTCAAAGACTACTCTCAATTTTGTGGATACACTTTTAAGGCGCAACACAGAGTGGTGCAGAATAACGTAATGCGGTTTATTCAAAGATTCATCGCTTACTAATGACATATGTCCCAATTTGAGGTATTCTCTCATGAAGTCTATATACATGGCCTCTAACATCTTGTCCTTTTGAAAACGTTTTTCAAGATATGTAAATCGACGACGAGGAATGTCCGTTGACTTTCCAAGCCTTTCAGCAGAGCCCCTAAATGCTAAACGTACCTTGACTCTCCCATTAGCTTCGAACGTCGTATTTTGCACAAAATGTTGTTCACATTGTTTCACTTCTTCGGATATAAGCGACTTATTTTGGGTGAATTCTTCTCATTCCCAAAATGTCTTTAACATTGAATCTAATTCTTCAACGGTGACAATATTGCATGATAGAACTGTATTTGGTGAATGCCTATCGATTCTGCCTCCTACTACCCACCCAAGGGATGTATTAATGAAATAAGGCAAGCCTTCACCCAGGTGAATCTTGCCATCAAGTAATAGGTCGAAATATATCTCGGAACTGAGAAGTAAATCAATGCGCTGAGGTTTATTAAATTGTGGGTCCGCAAGTGAAATGCCAGTCGGAAGGTCCCAACCTTTTGTGTCGAAATGTTGTGATGGTTGTAGCGATGAAATCGATTTTGTCACTGAAAATATAGTTGTGAACTCGAAATCTAATACGCGAGATTAAACAGTAGCAACAACCTTGTGTTTTAGGTGAGATCGAATGTCAGCTATTTCCTGTCTACATTTGGATAGTTGAAGATGAAGACGACTAACCGCTTCTTGGGTGATCAAATTGATCTCGGAGCAAGAATCTAAAAGAGCTGTACAAGGTTGAAATAGTCCAAAGGCATCTTGAACGAAAACTATGGCTGTAGGTAGCAAAACACGACCACGACTGCAAGCAGTTGCGGTTGTGTTTTGTGTTAGGTTGATAGTTGCAGGGCTATTTGTTGACTTTGACGACGAAGTATGTTTACTTATGTTTGTATGGGACGAAGACGCTGGGTTGACTGACGATGACGAGGGTTGAAGTGATGACGATGCGAATTGAAAAGTCGATATTGGTCGCTGATGAGACGATGAGTTTGAAATTGAACGGTGTTCTGAGGATAAATGTTGATCTAACGATGAAGGTGAACCTTGATTATGAAGTGACGAGTGATAAGAAACACGACAAGTACGGCATCTTGATTTCAACTGACACTTCGCTACCATTTGACCTGTGCGAAGACAATTTATGCAGAGCTTAGCTGCTTTAACAAATTCGAATCGGCGAGGGACGCTTAATGTCAAATAGGAATTGCAATTTCCAGTGAAGTGTTCTATGCTTTGGCAATATTCGCAAAGATTGCTAGATGTGAGAAGTGCTACGCCTGGCAGTTTGAATTTAGTTCTAGCTTTTTGTTCACAATCACGAAATAATTCGATTTTGGATGCACGGCTTTCAAGAAACTGACAACGACGACTAAGAGTTGAATAACATTGATTCTACGGTCATAAACCTTTTTTGATTCTGCATCTACTTTCGATAGAACTATGTATATGATGATGGCATTCATTACATCCAGCTCCGAACCTAAAGAGAGCAAAGAACTGCGGAGAGCTGAAACGTTATCAAGAATCCCGCGCAGTGAAACAGCGCTCGGTTTAGTCATAGATGATATCGAAAATAAAGAATTGATGTGCTCAATAAAAATTAACGATTTGTTATCATACCGTTCAGTTAAAGCATCTATGGCCTTTTTACACCCTCCAAAAAAGAATTTGGAGGGTATATTCACTTTGTCATTCCGTTTGTAACGCATCGAAATATCCATCTCAGACCCCATAAAGTATATATATTCTTGATCAGTGATGAAATCTAAGACGAACTGAGCATGTCCGTCCGTCCGTCCGTCCGTCCGTCTGTGGAAATCACGATTCAGTCCAAACGAAAAGAGCTAGACTCTTGAAATTTGGCACAAATATATTTTAAAGCTTAGAGCAGGTTAAGTTCGAAGGGCTAAATCGGGCAAGAGGGAAAAAAGTTCCCCTAAGAAGAACTAAACCAACCCAGAAAAAACAACATCATTTTTAAAGTTTTTTGGTTATTTTGTTAAGCAGATGATATATTTTTATGTCAAATACGGTCCAACGCCTTAAAATTGGAGCCATTAAATAAAATAAAAATATTTTTTGACCCCGCCCTCTTCAGTGGGCGTTATTATAGGCAAAAATAGCATAAAAATTTAACAAATTGTTTTACTTAAGCCTACATTCCTTAAAAATAATACTTTTAAGCTTTAATGACGAAGCTGAGACGAAACCTGGTACTACTCTGCCCTACCCCCTCCTTCCCCTTCGCCCCCTAAATGACCCTACCAAAAAAAATTTTTTTTTTTAAATTTTGTATATAATCATCCCAAGCATTTATCTTTAGAGTTTTATGACTGCCGATTTCTGCCCTACCCCCCCCCCCCCCCCTCTTCCTTTGCCCCCTAATGACCCTGCCAAAAAAAATTGTTTTTTTTAAATTTTGTATATAATCATCCCAAGAATCTTTAGAGTTTTATGATTGCCTGTTGGTGCCCTACCCCCTCTTCCCCCTTTGCCCGCTAAATGACCCTATTACAAATAAATAAATTTTTTTTTTTAATTTTGTGTATAATCATCCCAAGCATTTATTTTTAGAGTTTTATGTCTACCTGTTTCTGCCCTACCCCCTCTCCGCCTTTGCCCTTAAATGACCCTATAAAAAAAAAGAAATTTTAATTTTGTATATAATTATCCCAAGCATTTATTTTTAGAGTTTTATGACAAAGGTAAAATGTTTCCCCCACAGCCCTTGCCAGAGCGACCCCGCCAAAATACAGTTTTTATACCCTCCTGAAGTCTAAGACGGTCTAGCAATGCCTATACGTTCGTCTGTGGAAAACATGATATTGTATATTTTTGAACCCCGCCCCCTTTAGTGGGCGTTGACGTACGATATTATATAAAGGAACTCTGTCCCACCAAGTTAAACATTTCAAATTCACTTACTAAATATTTGGAGGGTATTTAAGATTCGACCCGGTCGAATATAACGTTTTTACTTGTTATAATTTGATTCGATTACCTGAAATGGTTCTATGACTGCCAACGCTTGCCCAGAGACACAATTGAGTAGATAATTAAACTTGTCAATGATAGGAATACCTTGTTCATTATGAACTAGTGTGTTGAAAGTATTGATGAATCTAGAAAACTCCGAATACTTTCCATCGAATTTCGGTAATTTAATTTGTGGCAAACGATTTTGATGCGATAGTCATGGTTGAGTAATATTCAAGAAACTTTGATCGATATCATTAGAGCTTCGTTTAGAATTCATAAAATTTATTAATGGAGCCTTGGCTGAAATAAATAGTTCTTCAATGTCTGATCGGTTTGTATCGGATTCATCAATTTTCTCAATTTGTGATTGAATGTGGCTAATTTGTTTGAAATACGATTCAAGAATCTGTAACCGACATTCAAGAATTGTATAATCTGATGAGCTACCATCTTTTTCGATCTTAGATTTCATTTGCGTAATGTTTCCCTTCATGGTTGTCCTTTGTTGCTTTAAAGATGAAATCAGACTGGGCCCAGAATCCATTTTGTCGTTGCCCATATTTTCGGCTTTCTCAGCTATCATTTCAATTGTGTTTATGTCGTAGTCACTAGGTAGCTACTGCGACGAAATTTGAGGAATCGATTGTAAAAATCCAAATTTTCAACGGTACTACACTTGACGACAACGTAGTACCAGGTACTTTAAAGTAGTCACTTTGTTATTACAGTACAATACGCATATAAGAAACTCGCTTATAAGAAAAACTCGTTTATAAGAAAGATATCTGCAGACACCATCCACATTTGTATATATCTGCGTACTAAATAATCCTCATATAAGAAACTCTCTTATAAGAAAAACTCTTCTATAAGAAACAAATTCTTAAGAAAAATTACACTCATTCCATAGAAAATGGTACGTGTATAAGAAAGTAGTATATATTCTCACAATTGAATTTATTTTAACCTCGGTTAAAATAGATTTTTTTTGTGTATAATTTACAATTATCAAATGTGATTTTAGGTGAAGTGCAATCACCTGTTTTGTTATGTTTCTATCTTTAGTTGTGTACTTACATACATATTTATATTAATAGGACAAATAAACGAAATTTAGTACAAAATGATCTGTAGTATGTATTATTAAATAGTTTTATTTCAATTATATATTTCTATTAGAAATTTTTTAAATTCTGTTACTGATGTATATAAGAAAATATCTTTCTTACATGCGTGTCACAGATATAAGAAAGTATTTTTCTTATATGCGTGTTTTCTTTATAAGAAAGCTCGCATATAAGAAAGAAAATCGGTGCATTTTTAGACTTTCTTATATGCGTATTGTACTGTATAATGTGACACTGATTAACGTGAAACTAATATCTTCCGTGTATAAAAAAGTCACAGATGATGACCGAACCTTTTGATATAAAGTTATTATTTAATAGTAATATATTTTATACCACTGTTTTAAGCGATGATGAGAAAAGATGTATATTCTTTTATAATGATAATTACCAGCGTATATGCCTAGATGTAAATGTTTATAACAACCAATAGATTATGTTTAATGTTCAAGAACGACGACAGTGTATAATCTGCAGCAGATCGATGGCAAGCGACAGCGAAATGACGATAATGATGTTGCTGACTTGATGATAATCAATATGAAGTTTACAGTACGATTGTATGCGGCTGTGCAATCTTTGAGGTTTAAGACACTATAATTATAATTTATTTTTGATTAGAAGATCCGCGTATTTATCCAACGATAATGTTTAACATGGACAAACTCTTTTGCATGTACAAATCTGCAAGCGGCAGCGAAATGTCGATAATGATATTACCACGTTGATGAAAATTTCGATGACGTGTAGCTATGCAACTATGTATATGATTACAAATGGATATGAAATCGATGATGAAATTTAGAACAAATATAATTATAAACAAGTAAAAACGTTATATTCGACCGGGTCGAATCTTAAATACCCTCCAAATATTTAGTAAGTGAATTTGATATGTTTAACTTTGTGGGACAGAGTTCCTTTATATAATATCGTACGTCAACGCCCACTAAAGGGGGCGGGGTTCAAAAATATACAATATCATGTTTTCCACAGACGAACGTATGGGCATTGCTAGACCGTCTTAGACTTCATCACAATTCTCCTTGAGGCTATAAAAACTGTATTTTGGCGGGGTCGCTCTGGCAAGGGCTGTGGGGGAAACATTTCACCTTCGTCATTAAACTCTAAAAATAAATGCTTGGGATAATTATATACAAAATTAAAATTTCTTTTTTTTTATAGGGTAATTTAGGGGGCAAAGGGGGAGAGGGGGTAGGGCAGAAACAGATACACATAAAACTGTAAAAATAAATGCTTGGGATGATTATACACAAAATAAAAAAAATATGTATATTTATTTTTAATAGGGTCATTTAGCGGGCAAAGGAGGAGGAGGGGGTAGGGCAGCAACAGGCAGTCATAAAACTCTAGAGATAAATGCTTGGGATGATTATATACAAAATTAAAAAAAAAATTTTTTGGTAGGGTCATTTAGGGGGCAAAGGAAGAGGGAGGGGGGGGGGGGGGGTAGGGCAGAAATCGGCAGTCATAAAAGTCTAAAGATAAATGCTTGGGATGATTATACACAAAATTTAAAAAACCTTTTTTTTTTTGGTAGGGTCATTTTCTGGGCAAAAAAAGGAGGGGGGGGGGGGGGGGGGTAGGGCAGAAATCAGCAGTCATAAAACGATAAATGCTTGGGATGATTATATACAAAATTTAAAAAAAAAAATTTTTTTTGGTAGGGTCATTTAGGGGGCAAAGGAATAGGTGGGGGGGGGGGGAGGTAGGGCAGAAATCGGTAGTCATAAAACTCTAAAGATAAATGCTTGGGATGATTATATACAAAATTTAAAAAAAATAATTTTTTTTTGGTAGGGTCATTTAGGGGGCGAAGGGGAAGGAGGGGGTAGGGCAGAGTAGTACCAGGTTTCGTCTCAGCTTCGTCATTAAAGCTTAAAAGTCTTATTTTGAAGCAATGTGGGCTTAAGTAAAACAATTTGTTAAATTTTTATGCTATTTTTGCCTATAATAACGCCCACTAAAGTGGGCGGGGTCAAAAAATATTTTTATTTTATTTAATGGCTCCAAGTTTAAGGCGTTGGACCGTATTTGACATAAAAATATATCATTTGCTTAACAAAATAACCAAAAAACTTTAAAAATTATGTTGTTTTTTCTGGGTTGGTTCAGTTCTTCTTAGGGGAACTTTTTTCCCTCTTGCCCGATTTAGCCCATCTTCGAACTTAACCTGATCTAAGTTTTAAAATATATTTATGCCAAATTTCAAGAGTCTAGCTCTTTTCGTTTGGACTGAATCGTGATTTCCACAGACGGACGGACGGACGGACATGCTCAGTTCGTCTTAGATTTCATCACTGATGAAGAATGTATATACTTTATGGGGTCTGAGATGGATATTTCGATGCGTTACAAACGGAATGACAAAGTGAATATACCCTCCAAATTCTTTTTTGGAGGGTATAATTATTCTTCGATGAGTCGCTTTTTTATTTATTATATTGATTGAACTTCATTTTGTTCACTGAACTATTATATATTCTTATAATTTAACAGTCCTATCACTGTTGCCAAAAATGTTTGAACAAAAACCCAAATTAATTTGCAATAAAAACTAAGGATGATTGCTTAGTCAAATGAACTGTGTTCCTAATGATCGCTTTAAGACAAGTATACAGGTTAAATAGTTGTTAATTTGTAGTTAAAGATTGCAAGTAATTAAGAATATATGAATTATAAACAATAGAGTCGGTGACAAATGCAAAATTTAAAGCGTACGATATTGAAATGAGAGAATTGAATGTAAATCCATGAAGAATTAAATATATGAATTCATTAATAACTAATTGTGACCGAACAGTAGCTTTGCACTGTTATCTCATTTTTCTTGCTATATGTAAAAAAAATCCGTTATTTAAAAAGTTGACTAGTAGGCTATTGATGGAAAGTTTAAGAATAGTCACAATTAATATATGTTTTTTGGTTATACCGTGCTTTTTTTTGTGAAGAGATTATTAAAAATCAGTACTACATTAATTGAAAATGAATAATTTTAAGTGTTCAGTGCGTCAAAAAATTCATACTTATATTGAAAATGGGAGAAATACACAAAGTATTAACGTCCGAAGACCCACAAGAGTCGCGCAATAAAGACTACAAAAATTATAGTCTTTTTATACCCTCCAAAAAAGAATTTGGAGGGTATATTCACTTTGTCATTCCGTTTGTAACGCATCGAAATATCCATCTCAAACCCATAAACTATATATATTCTTGATCAGTGATGAAATCTAAGACGAACTGAGCATGTCCGTCCGTCCGTCCGTCTGTGGAAATCACGATTCAGTCCAAACGAAAAGAGCTAGACTCTTGAAATTTGGCACAAATATATTTTAAAACTTAGAGCAGGTTAATTTCGAAGATGGGCTAAATCGGGCAAGAGGGAAAAAAGTTCCCCTAAGAAGAACTGAACCAACCCAGAAAAAACAACATAATTTTTAAAGTTTTTTGGTTATTTTGTTAAGCAAATGATATATTTTTATGTCAAATATGGTCCAACGCCTTAAACTTGGAGCCATTAAATAAAATAAAAATATTTTTTGACCCCGCCCACTTTAGTGGGCGTTATTATAGGCAAAAATAGCATAAAAATTTAACAAATTGTTTTACTTAAGCCCACATTGCTTCAAAATAACACTTTTAAGCTTTAACGACGAAGCTGAGACGAAACCTGGTACTACTCTGCCCTACCCCCTCCTTCCCCTTCGCCCCCTAAATGACCCTACCAAAAAAAATTTTTTTTTTAAATTTTGTATATAATCATCCCAAGCATTTATCTTTAGAGTTTTATGACTACCGATTTCTGCCCTACCTCCCCCCCCACCTATTCCTTTGCCCCCTAAATGACCCTACCAAAAAAATTTTTTTTTTTTAAATTTTGTATATAATCATCCCAAGCATTTATCGTTTTATGACTGCTGATTTCTGCCCTACCCCCCCCCCCCCCCCCCCCCCCCCTCCTTTTTTTGCCCAGAAAATGACCCTACCAAAAAAAAAAGGTTTTTTAAATTTTGTGTATAATCATCCCAAGCATTTATCTTTAGAGTTTTATGACTGCCGATTTCTGCCCTACCCCCCCCCCCCCCCTCTTCCTTTGCCCCCTAAATGACCTTATCAAAAAATTTTTTTTTTAAATTTTGTATATAATCATCCCAAGCATTTATCTTTAGAGTTTTATGACTGCCGATTTCTGCCCTAGCCCCTCCCCTTCTTCCTTTGTCCCCTAAAATGACCCTACCAAAAAAAAAAATTTTTTTTTTAATTTTGTATATAATCATCACAAGCATTTATCTCTAGAGTTTTATGACTGCCTGTTGCTGCCCTACCCCCTCCTCCTCCTTTGCCCGCTAAATGACCCTATTAAAAATAAATATACATATTTTTTTTATTTTGTGTATAATCATCCCAAGCATTTATTTTTACAGTTTTATGTGTATCTGTTTCTGCCCTACCCTCTCTCCCCCTTTGCCCCCTAAATGACCCTATAAATAAAAAGAAATTTTTTTTTTTAATTTTGTATATAATTATCCCAAGCATTTATTTTTAGAGTTTAATGACAAAGGTGAAATGTTTCCCCCACAGCCCTTGCCAGAGCGACCCCGCCAAAATACAGTTTTTATAGCCTCCAAGGAGAATTGTGATGAAGTCTAAGACGGTCTAGCAATGCCCATACGTTCGTCTGTGGAAAACATGATATTGTATATTTTTGAACCCCGCCCCCTTTAGTGGGCGTTGACGTACGATATTATATAAAGGAACTCTGTCCCACAAAGTTAAACATATCAAATTCACTTACTAAATATTTGGAGGGTATTTAAGATTCGACCCGGTCGAATATAACGTTTTTACTTGTTCACTCTCGAAAATGTCACGGTTAAAGTATTATTTAAATATTTAAAGTTACACTATACCTAACAGAATATTTTTTAGGTTCTTTTTATAGTATTATTTAGTTATTGTAAACAATATACATCGAATATGTAAATTTAATTTTATAAAACCCAGTTAAAAATGGGAAAAGTGCAAATTAATAAAAATATATTATGTTAGGTGTGGGTTAAAGTGACGTCACATAAATTAAAAACATTAAAAATTTTATATACATATTTTTAAGAATAATAGCAAATACATTTATGATTATTACTTTATTTATTTTATTATTTCTTTATTTATTTTCATTTCCTGTACAACAAGATTTACTCTTATATTTAGAGTACAGGAACGCATAACGTTATAAACATTTTATGAGTAATTAACATTAAGTTATTAATTAAGGAAAAAGTAAAATATACCTAAATAACAATGTTTTGCGGCAAAAATAATAATAATAAAATTAGGCAAAGGTCTTAAATAGAAATGTTTTGAAATTATTAGCATTGCTGTTAATTTGTTGACACAATGGAAGATCGTTCCAAAGACGAGCGGAATGTACATAAAAATACCATTCAGATACTAGAGATTGATGTCGAGGTATCACAATGTTTCTGTTTCGTAGTGATTGTGAGAAACGTATTTTATCAAATATATATTTGGGAGTTTGAGTGTTTATGACCTTATGCAAATAAATAAGAGTACGTATTTTTAGCAAATTATCAAAGGATTGTTGATTAAAAAACCGTTCAACAATAACAAAGGCACAAAAAACTTGTCTTTTATTTGCAAATGATCAACCTTGCCCGCACACTCTCCTTTCTTGTTGATTTTAAATCAACCGAACATATGCCTCTTTGCTGGTTCTGATGCTAAACACATCGGCTTAAGCGGCATGGCCACACATCAAACTGATGCTTCAAACTTGTGTATGTGTTGGTAAAATTCAGTTTGAGGGTGAAAATCTAAATTGTTTTGATATTCTTCAAACTCACATCAAACCATACGTGTGAGTTTTTTTCACTAACACTATCAAAGAAAAGCAGAGTTTGAAGCGTCAGTTTGATGTGTGGCCATGCCGCTTTACTCACAACAATAATCTTTTTTAAGCTAGGAATAAAAACATTAATCAAACTTGCTCAAGCTTTTATATGCGTTGTTCATTATAAGGCAATCGAACCACATGCAAGTTGAACACTTGCTTATTTTCATCATAGGTCGAATCAAACTTGTCAACTTGTGTACTTGTCTATTCCGCTCAACGCTCAAAAATTTGATCACCATTAAAGTACAAAAAGCAAGAAATCATTGTGTATGAATTTGTTCATTCCTATCAACAAAGGCACGCTTGTTTTTTTATTTTAATTTACAGTGGTTTATGATGTCCATTCGCGTTTTTTATGACAAAATAGGAAATTTTTTCAAGAAAATATTATTTTTATTTGCAGTTCAATATTGCAAATAATATTTATTATTATTCTTGTTTATTTTTATTTGTTCTCCTTTACAGTGGTGTTTTTTGTGTTATTTAATTTGTATTTCTTATTAAGCTAAAATTGAGAAGCACAAATTTTCTGCAGCATAAGTAGCCCTCCAGTACTTATTCGTTTTCCATAATTATTTCACTTAATATGGACCGTATTATATATTTTCTCTTACGCCGAGGCGACAAGGTGTAAACTTTCTTGGAAATTTGACTTAAAAAAATTTTTTCCCCTTTTGTCATACTTGCATGTGTATTTCGGCGTATGTAATTCAACTAAATTTGTTCTCTTAATCGGACACATGTTTAACAATAAAAAACAAACAAATGATCAAACTTGTGCACACATTCTCATTTGTTTCAATTTTGTAAAGAAAAAAGTCCCATAAACCACCGTGCATTTGCCCATGTGTATTCCCTTTAACTTTGTTTTTGATGAACAAAGTCAAATAAATACTAAACCTGTACCTCCACTCATGTATCAGTGTTGAATTGGTTATGTTGTTTGCATTGTTCGTATATCATATTGCTCAAGTCACACAGACGGTCGGTTCAAACATGTTGTGTGAATTAATGAGAATAAGAGCGTTTGGACACGATGAATTTACTGCAAGCCCTTCTCTTGCCTGTGCGATTTTGCTCATAAAATGCTTTTGTTAATTTTACTCATAATCAGAATTTGATGTATACATCAGAATGAAATGATTTTTAATCATCATTGAATTTTTCTTTAATCTTTGCAATGAACAAAAATTTGCGTGCTGAACAAAATCAAGAAAAATCGTGATTTTGAAGTACTCTGACACGTGTCTAATAATGTTATTATATAAAACATTCAGTTTTCTCTTGCTAACTGAGACACAGTTCCCAAATAATTCACAACCATATAGCAGATGGGGAATCAGATATGTCTTAGCAAGCAAAATCCTTATTCTCAATGGAGTGAAATATTGTGTCAGCCAGAGAGCTCTTAGCTTTACATACGATTGACCAACCAAAGAATTTATGTGGTCGGTCCATGTCAAATTGCTGTTAAAAACTATCCCAAGATTCCTCGCTGAGTTGACGATCTCAATTCTCTCGCCACCTAAGATAATGTCATCGGTAACGAAGGGTATTGATCTTTTCTTACAAATTAAAATGCATTTAGATTTGCCAGGATTCAGACAGAGTCCATTTGCACTAGCCCAGAGATAGACATTTTTTAAATCTTCGTTTAGATTTTATATACCTAAGGCAATATTTTCGACTGGGCTGCTTAATGTAATCTGCACATCATCTGCATATAAGTGAACTCTGCATTTTGACAGTTGTTCTGGCAGATCGTTTGCATAAATAGAAACTAATAGTGGCCCTAAAATAGAACCCTGAGGAACCCCACGACTAACAGGCAAGCTATCAGACCAAGTATCGTTCACAACTACCGATTGGGTTTGATCTGTAAGATATGATAATACAAGTTTAGTTGACATGTTTGAAAATTTGAAGAAATGTTTTAGTTTCTTGATAAGTATATCATGATCAACTGTATCGAATGCCTTCGAATGATCCAGAAGCACCAAGAAATTAATATACTCATTTTCTAATCTCTGGCGTATATTTTCACTCACTTCTACAAGACCTGTAACGCAACTATGATTCCGACGAAATCCAGATTGGTAATCAGTAAGCAAGCTATGAGTATTTAAATAGGTAATAATTTCGAAAGAAAACATTAAATTGCAATAGGTCTATGTTCTCCATTCGCCTTGGGCAACGGTACAATTTTTGCATGCTTCCAATTAGCCGGGTATATACCTGACATTATGATTGAGTTAAACAGGTGTGTAGCATATGAGATAATTAGGGGCATAAGTAGTCGAACAAATTTTGGGTGTATGTTATCACTTCCCACCGAATTTGATTTTACTAAAGAGCATGTTGACATGACGTCATATTGCGTAACACAAGAAAAAGAGAAATAACCGTTTATTATCTCATCATCTGTATTTGTGGCATCGGAAGAAAATTCAAAGTAGGCAGGATCTGCTTGAATCATTGGAATGTTAGTGAACGTTCTGTTGAGCATATTTGTATCCACTTGACAATTAACACTATTGTTAGCATAGCCAACTCCAATTTCACGAATGTTATTCCATGTTTGCTGTGAGTTAATAGCACTACTAAAACGATTAGAATAATATTCTGTTTTTGCATCCCTTATTTTCATATTAACATTTTTTCTAGCAGTTGAATATTTTAAGTAGAGCTCAGAAGTTCTAAATCTCTTCCACCTGGCATATGCTATGTCTCTTTGATATATGGCATCCTTGACTATATTGGAGAACCAAGGTTTTTGTTTGGGTTCTATTCTATTCTGTTTTAGTGGTACCGTTAAGTCAAAAAGGTGCTGAATGCTACCCTCTAAAAATGAGGACTGTTCATCAACCGAAGGCATAAAATATATATCATTCCAAGGAATGACCGAAAAGTAATCGTAAAGATGATTAGCATCAATTTGTTTAAAATCACGATAATTAAAGATTTTTTCAACTTTCTGAAATTGAAAGTTGTAGTTTAAAAAGATTAAGTCATGTTTCGAAAAACACGGAGCCGATAACTGATCATAAAAAATTATGCTGTTAGAGTTGGACACGAAGAAAAGGTCAATCAGAGTGCTATTTGTGGATGTAAAGTGCGTTGGATATGTTGTATTAACGGGAAAAAGACCAAGAGCAAACATATTCTCGGGCAAACTTAACTCTGTTAACATATTTGAATTAAAGTCACCGGTGATTACTATATCATTGTACTCTGACGTAAGATTTTCGAGTTTAGTGTAAAAAACTGTAAGGGGTATTCTCTTATTAGGCCGATAAACACAACCCACTAATAACTTTGTATCATATGAAACGATTTCAATGAAAATAAACTTAATACCTTGTTCGGCTGAGCCATTGGCAAAAGATGATTTGTAGCACATTTTGCAAGACATACTATTTTTCACAAATATGGCAAGACCACCACCGAGTGTTTCCCTGTCAGCTCTAAACGCCTTATAGCCGTTAGGACAGATAAGGCCATCGGGTATTGATGCCGCTAACCACGTTTCCGAAACACAGATAACATCAATATCTGAATTTCCGAAGACTAATTTAAATTCATCGTGCTTATTATTTAGGCTTTGAGCATTAATATGAACTATTTTAAAACCATTTTTGTACTTTGCCAAGATCCTGACCATATTCATTGTTAAATCTTTGGATCTTCCACCATCAACACTGTTATGGACCATAAAAAAATGTTTTAAGATGTGCAATGCTAATAAAAACAAATGTTATGAAAAGAAACGCAATTATACTAAGAAAAAAAATAAAATTAATTTTACAACATAAAGAATAAAATCATAATAATATTTTGAAGGAATAATATTGAGAAATGTTGTCAAATAAAGAATTGAGATCATATTGTTATTAAAAATTGTAAGAACAATTAACAAATTGATAAATAAAAATATGAGTAAAATAAAAGTTAAATAAAAAGTTACGGGCTTAATATCAATTAAATACTTATTCAGATGCCCGAAAAAACTGCTTTAGTTGCTCTGAGAGAATTATATTAATTGAATCTTCACTTCCGTTTTGCTTGACGTATACTAGACCTCGTAGAGTGTAAACTGACTTCAAAAGCTTATCCTTCTTTAGTTTAAGCGCTGATTTAAAAATGCTATAATTATGCGGGGTGAGATTTTCCTTTATGAAGAATGAAATATCGCTTTGAAATCCTGCATCCGATAAACGTAGCGGCGAGCTAATTTTGCGACGATGATTTGAAACAATTTTTAGAAAATGGTTTTTTTCATACGGCGTATTGAATTTTAGTACAATTGGCGGATCGTCAACGTTGCGTTGGTTTTTAAAGTTTTTTACCCTGAAGATAGATTTGATAGATGGTGGGGTAATATTTAGGGTGTTGCAAATATTGCCAAAAATTTCATTTAAATTTTCATTATCGTAGAAAGGAATAGCAGTGATGCGCACATCTGACGCTACCACAGAATTCTCCTGATTTAAATATTTAATTTTTAGGGTTTCAACTTCAGACTTCAGTTTGATAATTTCGGTATTTTCTATTTCTATCTTGTTAACTTTATCATTTAATTCCTCTACATCTCTTTTCACATCGTTTAAAATTTAAATTTTTATATTTTGTAATCTTTGCTCAATCTCATTTATTAAGCTTCTCTTACTTTCTGCTATTAAGTTTTTTATAAGTTCGGTTTGCTCTCTTATATATTCGTTATGTTTGCTAAATTTGTCATCAAGCCAATTCCATAGACGACTTCGTGAAAAAGAGTCTTTAGGACTTGGAAAGATTAAATCAGCTTTGATGTTGTCAGGCAAACCTATATCTATATCAGCTTCGTTTGCTGTTCTCTTAGTTCTGCGAGTGTCCATTATTCGTGCAAAATTGCAGAACTCTATCTCTAAGAACAAAAAAGTTACAGATTTTTGATCCGATAAGGACTAAAATTTTCCACTGTGCAACGGTAGCCAAAATTATGTAACTTTACATAAACTTCAAAATTTTTAAAAGCACCAAATTTTTTCAATTCTTCTGTTTTTTTACCTCTTTTTAATTACACTGTTCAACACGAAAAAAAATTACGGGGTTCTGACAATTTATTCTTGTAGAGGAGATCAAAAAAAAATATACGAATTTTGACGGATCACATCAGAATTTTATTTTAGAGGCGGTTATAATTTTACATATCTGGCCAATTCTTGCAGCATATCGGTATATAAAACTATGTTTTCCTTACATCTACCACAACAAATATTTTCGAAAACCATATTAACCCTCTTACTCCCCTTCGTAACTACGTTTGGCGACTCTATTCTAACAAGTCGTAAAAAACACCCCGAAGGAGGGGAAGGACGGCGATGAAATGTTGGCCGTGAAATGTCAGAACACACCAAAACAAAAAACTTAACGCAAAACTTAAACAAACTTAACCAAAAAACAATTAAATTCTAGATTGCCCATTTAGGGTTAATTTAGTTATTGTTCAAAAATGTAGATCACCCCATCATTGACGGGAAGGTTTGATATTAAAATACTGAATACTTTTGTATATACGTCCCTATGACTTAAAATTTGTGCTAGCCTTCTGGTTATTTTATTTTTATTATCATTTTGCACTCAAAATTTAAATAAGGAAATTTTAAATTTTTTGTGTTTTCATTGTCCCACAATGGCCGACTGTTTGTAAAAACTTGACTACTTTTGCTATGTCCACGTCAAGTATACCTCAAAGGAATACAAGGTCTCATTTTTCAATAGTAGCTAGAGGAGTTCGGAAAATTAGGGGTTCACATGACAACAAAAATCCACTTTTTTAACTCACATATGGACTTCTTTGAAAATCATTTGTCAACGGAAACATTTTCTAAGTTGCTGAGCATACCATACACCGCAGATGTAAGGAAATCAAAATTTTATATACCAATATGATGTGATCTTTCAAAACGGCGACATACGTATATATTTTTTTAGTCTCCTCTACCATTATCAATTGTCATAACCCCGTAATTTTGCAAAAAGTTTGAAATTGTTGTACAGTGTTATTATAATTCTCTAATAATTTGAAGCTTAATGTCTCTTTATTTTGATATGTTAAAATATGTTATTCTTCAATATATCGTTACTACTTTATATAACTTCTTCAGGAAATTAATTATTTTATTTGAAAAATATTTAAAATAATTAATTTCCTGAAGAATCCACACAAAGGAGTGAAGAAATATTGAAAAATAATATAAAATAAAGAAGACCTTAAGCTTATAACAACAAAATTTTCCAGACTAAATTTTTTAGCTAAATTTATTTAATGCACCAGTTTATTTCTTTGAAACTTATTACCAAACCATGAAAGTACATACCGTCAGCTCTATTTTCCACATTTAACTTATTTTAAAATTGTTAATTTTTTCAACGGGCTTAAGTTCCAATCTGCAAGACTTAAGCCCGTTGGTAAAATTAACAATTTACATAAGAAAGTTCGACTAATAAAAATTCATACATAATTTATAACTTATTTTAAAATCTTATTTTTAATTCAGGAAATATAACAACAAAATGTTGAAAAATCTATTGAAAATAATGCTTGTTAAATTTTTTTGTTACAAAATCATTCACTTTCAGCGCCTGTTGCATGACGGTAAATTGTTATTTTTAAAAACAAAATGTATTTGTTGTTTGTCTGAAGTGTTTACTATCGGAATAAAAAAACCAAAACAACACAATCAAAATGTTGCCAGATTGGAATTTTGGCCAACAAAAGTGGGCTGGGAGACCATAGTGGACTGTTTGCATTTTTGTTGATGGTATTCTTATTGTCTCCTCATAATCAGAATTATCCTACAATAATTCAGTACTAAAAATTCTAGCACAAATTGAATTCCCAAATAGCTTAGTTTCTCTTTTTTGCGATATTGTAAACGATTTGCAAAAAGGAAATACTACTTGTGTTTCTCTGAAATATATCCTCGAATATATAAAAAAAAATAAAATGGATTAGATTCGTTTAAAATATCACATATTTCAACTTTTTTTCGGGGTTTTTTTTCTTGTACGTACTGCCTTCGGTTCACAAAGTAAGTAAGTAGTTTCTTTTTACACAAAAACACAACACAACAATATGGGAAATAAAAACATAGAATCGTCCACTGAACAGTAATCAGTGGGCGTTCACACTACGCCGGTAATCATCCCGCCCACCTTGCTATGCTGTAACAACGAGGGCTAAGGATAACGCAGGCTAATACATATATAATAGCGAATAAGTAACAAGATCAAAGGTATTTCTCATACATATAAAAATTCATTTAAAGTACATTCAGGGTACAGATTTAATTCAGGAAATGTACATAAAGTATTATAAAAAACCCAGATAATACAAAAGAAGTATATAGATAAATATAATAATATTTATAACAACGAGAAAAATATATATAGTAATATTTAAACGATGCGTCCTGACATCACATTGATGACTATCGTCGGCGGTTGGTCGGAACCAGGGATTGACGACGTTGGACCTTGTGTGGGCGGATTTTGTCGTTGTTGGTGGTGATCCTTCCTTTCTCCCTTTCACCTTTTTCGACGCCTTT
Organism: Linnaemya tessellans; assembly: GCA_951800035.1. Lineage (NCBI taxonomy): Eukaryota > Metazoa > Arthropoda > Insecta > Diptera > Tachinidae > Linnaemya > Linnaemya tessellans. The sequence continues at coordinate 73,217,837 of OX637534.1, read as the reverse complement.
GGTTTTTGGGGGCTCTACACGACTGCGGGCTTGTGTAGATGAAGGAAGGTGTGGTGCTCTCCTTTGCACTCGAGACACCGTTTACGGCTCGTGCACTTGTCCCGCATGTGAAACAGTACTTAAACCGTTTCACCTCTTCCCGTCGTTCCTTCACGGACATCTTACGAAACTCTAGGCACTTCCGCAACGCTTGGTTGCGTTTACACAAACGGCAGTCTGATCGTTTTTCGAAGAGTTAACTTTCGCCGGAAGAGACGGTAGGGCTTTTAACGGGAGTACGGTGGATTTCAAGCCGACGTGAAATGCTCGACATTCTGCTAGAATGGGAAAACGAACAGAAACAACTACAAAAAATAAAATTCGTGAGTTTCTGAATTGGGTAAGAGAAAAACTTCACAATAGGCCGGGTGAAAATGCCGGAAGATGTTCTCACTGTCCTACGCAAATCTTCCCTATTCTTCCGAGTCGCCACTCGGGGTAGATTATCCTGACGAACAACTACTAAGTCACCTACTTCAAAGTACTTGTGGGGATATTTCCACTTTACTCGACGATGAAGTTCTTTGAGGTATTCTTTCCACTGCTGAGCAAAGTGATGGTGAAGTACCTTTAGTTTTTGCCACCTATTGTCAATATTCAAAGAAAGTTTTGATTGATCGGGTGCGGGGGGTGACAAAAGAGGTGTACCGATCAGAAAGTCACCGTGTATCAACGGAACTAGATCGGATGGATCATCAGACATAGGAGTTAAAAGTCTTGAGTTTAAGCATGCTTCTAGGCGGGTTAACATGGACTAAACTCTTCAAAAGTAAATTTTTGAACACCAGAAATTTTTCGTAAATGAGTCCGATTATCAGAGTATAAATGGGAAAAACAACCACAACGGGGGAAAAAACGGGTAAAAGCTGCAAGGAATGTTTCCGTCAACATATCACCACTTGCCTCTAAGTGTATTGCGTTTGTTGCACAACAGACAAGAACCAAAACATAACCTTTCGTCATTCGGCAACCTCTACCAGCATAGGACTTGATGTCGAACGGACTTGCGAAATCTAAGCCGGTGTGAGTAAAGCGTCTCGATATAGAGCACCACTCAGGGGGTAACGCAGCTATAATTTGCTGGCCGGTTTTCTTTCGGTAAAGAGTACATCCCTTACAATTATGGATCACTGTACGAATTAGATTTTTCAGCTTAGGAACCCAAAACTCACTTTTAATCAAACGAAGCATTAACTAGTGCCCGCCGTGCACAAAGCATTTGTGCACATGTTCAATGAGCAACCTAGTTAATCAGGCAGAATAGGGTAATATTTTAGGGTACTGATCGTCATACGTTAAACCAGATGACCTAGCTAAACGACCGTTTATTCTAACAAAACTATTAGAGTCAAAAAAGGGATTCAGAGTCAGCAAATTACTCTTTGAAGACAAGGGAATGTCGTTTGACAAATTGCCATATTCCGGTATAAAATTCATCTGACATACAAGAATTAAGCGATTTTGAGTAGATATAGTTTCTGATTGGCTTAACTCTACAGTGTTATATAAATATGTTCGGGTTCTCAAATAATGCATACATTTAACCAATATGAGATAATTCGCATCACACGAGGTAACTCTGAAAACCGTTCAAGAACGTCAAAATATTGGCGGTCAATAGGGGTACGTTGCGGGCAGCACTCGCGTGGGTGCTTCAACCACAGAGGGCCGTGCGACCAAAGAGAATTATCAATTAAATCTCTAGCAAAAGTTCCTCGACTTGTCAAATCGGCGGGGTTGTCTTTGGAATCTACGTGCGACCAATTTTCATTACAAACTTTATCCACTATTATCGATATTCTGTTTTAACAAAGGTCGGCCAATTGCACAGGAGTTTTCTAGAGAAAACAATAGCAGAATTAGTCCATAGGTATAAGTTTTTCATGTCCAAACATAACTAACTACTTAATGACTCTACCATTTTCGCCACTAAGACTGCCCACAAAGTTCTAACCGGGCCTCACTTTTCATAGCAGCGCAATACGCCTTTTTAGAGGCATCGCAAAACGCATGCAGCTCAGATTCGTTTTTAGGGAGAAAATCTTGTAAAATAAAATTTCATCCCAGTCTGTATTTTCCTTCCAAATCTGTTGCATTATGATCTTTGTCACAGCAATTTTTGGTGAGAACCACCCTGCCGGATCAAACAATTTTGCTATTTAAGGACAAAACAGCACGTTTCGTGACAATATCCTGGCATGGCGGAGATACGAGTTTAAAGTAGAAGCTATCTTTATTAGCATCCCATCGCAAGCCTAGGGTTTTCGTAGTACTGGCATGCGACAATTTTAAGAAGTCTGCATCAAGCGGATTCTCCCGGGGGAAACCTTCTAAAAGTCGTAAATTATTGGCTGTCCACTTCGTAAAACGAACCCTGCTGCGCCAAGAACCTGGGTTAATTCAGGTCTCAGGGGGCAATTGTAAAAGGGCTCGAATCGGTAAGTATGGCGCACAGTAAGCTCCGAACGTGACTGTAACTCATAGTCCTTAACTTCAGCATCAAGATTATCACGGATCAAAATTGTTTGAAATGAGGTTTGTTTGGAATCAACTAGTATCTGGCGATACATTTTCTCAATGTCAGCATTAAATATGTACCACCGCAGCAGCTGAACGGTAAGGTCTGCCTGTAAAACAGGACCAGGGAATAACACACTGTTCAAGCTCAAGCCATTAGATGAAGGGTTTGAGGCATTAAATACTACTCTCAATTTCGTGGTTAGCCGCGATTGGATATTCAAAGTAAACAGACTATTCTGAGTACTTCTTTGTGACTTATTATACCCTTCACAAAAAAGTGAAAGGGTATACATAGGTTTGTCATCCCGTGTGTAATTTCTTCGATATCAATATAGGACCCCATAAAGTATATATATTCTGGATCCTTATGAATAGCGATGATGATTGAGCGATGTTCGTCTGTCCGTCTGTCTGTACGTGAAATCGGGTTTCCCTAGCCCCCAGAAGAGCTAGAGACTTCGTTCTTGGACGGTGGGATTGGAAATTAACTTAAGTAGAGTGGTATTGAAAGAAATTCAGAAAGATCCGAAGTACGGTTCCATAGCTGGGAAGCTTACACCTATTTCTCGACGCAAAGTTTATACCAAAAATCAATTATTTTTCTTAATGTTTGTAAATTAAACCTATTTTGTGCTTTGGGAAGCCTCAATGGTCTATTAAAAACTAAAAAATAAAAAAAAATTTCCAGGAATGGGAAATTAAAATTTTTTTTCGGCCCATTCCTTATTTTGTAGTATATGTAATAGCTAAAATTGTTAAAAATTTGTAGTTTTTCTTAAACAAAACGTCTTTATACGTCATGAAGATTTGCATTGGCCAAAAAATTTTTATTTAATTAAAATTTTGCTTCCAGGGGTGGGAAATTGAATTTTTTTATACGTGAAAGTAATCAAAGAGGCAACTGATGTTGTTGTTTTTTTTTTGCTAACAAAAACTGTCTTATAATTTAGGAAGAACAAAATTGGTATCAAAAATTTAGTTAAAATCTAAATTTCTAATCCAGGGGTGGACAAGTGCAATATTTTATAGTACATAAAAGTGGTCAAAAACTTTAAATTTTTCTTAAATAAAACTGCTTTATACCTCAAGAAGCGTTGCACTAATAAAAAAGCAAAAAATTAAAATTTCGTTTCCAGGGTTGAGAAAATGAAAGTTTTTTGGTACATGCAATATTTTGTAGTACATGTACTAACCAATATGGTTGCAAAATTTGAGTTTTTCTTAAACAAAACTACTTTAAACCTCATATAGATTTGCATTGATAAAAAATTTTTACAAAATTAAAATTTCGCTTCCAGAGTTGGGAAATTTAAATTTTTTTTATACATAAAAGTACCTAAAAAGGCAATGGACGTTGTTTTTTTTTCGCTAACTAAAACTATTTTATATTTTAGGAAGAAAAAAATGGATATAAAAAATTAAAAACAAATCAAAATATCTAATCCAAGGTTGGACAAGTGCAATATTTTTTAGTTCATGAAGGTGACCAATATGGTTCAAAATTGTAAATTTTTCTTAAGTAACACTACTTTATACCTTATAAATAGTTGCATTGGTAAACAAAACAAAAACAAGTAAAAACGTTATATTCGACCGGGTCGAATCTTAAATACCCTCCAAATATTTAGTAAGTGAATTTGAAATGTTTAACGTGGTGGGACAGAGTTCCTTTATATAATATCGTAAGTCAACGCCCACTAAAGGGGGCGGGGTTCAAAAATATACAATATCATGTTTTCCACAGACCAACGTATGGGCATTGCTAGACCATCTTAGACTTCATCACAATTCTCTTTGGAGGCTATAAAAACTGTATTTTGGCGGGGTCGCTCTGGCAAGGGCTGTAGGGGAAACATTTCAGTCATAAAACTCTAAAGATAAATGCGTGGGATGATTATATACAAAATTTAAAAAAACATATTTTTTAGGTAGGGTAATTTTGGTGACAAAGGAAGAAGGGTGGGGGGGGGGGAGGGGAAAGCAGAAATCGGCAGTCATAAAACTATAAAGATAAGTGCTTGGGATGATTATATACAAAATTAAAAAAAAATTTTTTTTTTTTTGGTAGGGTCATTTAGGGGGCAAAGGAAGAGGTGGGGGGGAGGTAGGGCAAAAATCGGCAGTCATAAAACTCTAAAGATAAATGCTTGGGATGATTATATACAAAATTAAAAAAAAAAATTTTTTTTTGGTAGGGTCATTTAGGGGGCGAAGGGGAAGGAGGGGGTAGGGCAGAGTAGTACCAGGTTTCGTCTCAGCTTCGTCATTAAAGCTTAAAAGTGTTATTTTTAAGGAATGTAGGCTTAAGTAAAACAATTTGTTAAATTTTTATGCTATTTTTGCCTATAACAACGCCCACTGAAGTGGGCGGGGTCAAAAAATATTTTTATTTTATTTAATGGCTCCAAGTTTAAGGCGTTGGACCGTATTTGACATAAAAATATATCATTTGCTTAACAAAATAACCAAAAAACTTTAAAAATTATGTTGTTTTTTCTGGGTTGGTTTAGTTCTTCTTAGGGGAACTTTTTCCCCTCTTGCCCGATTTAGCCCATCTTCGAACTTAACCTGCTCTAAGTTTTAAAATATATTTGTGCCAAATTTCAAGAGTCTAGCTCTTTTCGTTTGGACTGAATCGTGATTTCCACAGACGGACGGACGGACGGACATGCTCAGTTCGTCTTAGATTTCATCACTGATCAAGAATATATATATACTTTATGGGGTCTGAGATGGATATTTCGATGCGTTACAAACGGAATGACATGGTGAATATACCCTCCAAATTCTTTTTTGGAGGGTATAAAAATAAAATTTCACTTCCAGGGTTGGGAAGTTAATAGTTTTTTTGGAACATTGTATAGTGTAGTACATGAAGGTGACCAAAATGGTTACAAATTTTAAGTTTTTTTTAATAGAACGAAAAGGCAACTAACGTCGGTTTTTTACTAATTAAAACTATTTCTTCGTTCAGAAAAAATAAAATTGGTATCAAAAATTAAAATTTAGGTGTCAGAGGTGGATAACTGCAATATGTTGTGATACATGAAAGTGACCAAAATGGTTACAAACATTAAGTTTTTCTTAAATAAAACTATTTATGCCTCATTAAGAATTGCATTGGTAAAAAAACCAACAAATATTCAAATTTCGTTTCTAGGGTTGGGAAATAGAAATATTTTTTAAAAGTAACCAAAAAGGCAATTGACGTTGTTGTTTTTGCTAATTAAAACTGTTTTATAATTCAGGAAGAACAAAATTGGTATTAAAATCTTAAAAAATTAAAACTTCAACTCTAGGGTTGGACAAATGAAATATTTTATGGTACATCAAAGTGACCAAAAAGTTTAAAAATTTTAAACTTCGTGTCAAGTAAAACTATGTTGCACCACATTAAGAATTACATTACAGAATTAAAAAATAAAAATGCGCTTCCAGTGTTGGAAAATCGAAATATTTCTGGTAAAAGTACCCACATAAATTCCAAATGTTGTGTTTTTAGTGAGTTAAACTTATCTGATATTTCAGAAAAAATTAAATTAGTATTAAAAATTCTGTTGCAAGGTTTGAAAGTCGAAATTTTGTTGTACATGAAGGAACCCACATAAACTCCCAATTTTGGGTTTTTTTCAGTAAATGAAACATATTTTATACTTCGCTAAGAATTAAATTGGTATTAAAAACTTTAAAAACTAAAAATTCGGTTCCAGTGTTGAATAATCGAAATTGTTTAGTACATTAAATTAGCCATATAAGTTCCTAATTTTGGTTTTTTGTGGATGAACTCTTTTTTATGCTTCGGGAAGAGTTAAATTATTATTAAAAACCAAAAAACCTAAAAGACGATTCTAAGGTTGAAAAATTAGATCTTTTTGGGATACATGAAACGGATTTTTTCTTTTTGTTTGTAAATTAAACATATTTAATATTTTTAAAAGACGTTCAGAGGTATTAGAAAATCCAAACATTTAGCTTCCTAGCAGAAAAATTTAAACGTTTTCGTAAATATAAAAGTAACCGGTAACATCATATTGATTTTTGAATTAAAATTACTTTCTGTTTTGGCAATAAAGAAAGAAGAATTACATCTGTGAAAGGTATTTAAGATTGTACTTGTTATTTCCATACTCTTGCAAAAACAAACACATAAAATATGTTTTGCTCCCAAAACTAAATAAATTGAACATCGTTTAAAAGTTAACGGTTAAGTGTAACAACACCATAATGGTATTTGAATGTGATGATGCTGATGATAATTTGCTTAACTGGCAAGTTATAGCAACAAAACGCAAAAAGACTAAAGCGATATATAACACTTAAAAAAAACAAACCAAATTGATGACGGCCCGATTTGTTCGAACATTAATAAATTTCCTGCTCTGGACAATGATAATGATACTTTTAATAATTCTGATGATAACGATAATGATCCTGGTCATGTTGAAGCTGATAATTCTGCAGTTAAACCTCCACCTATTTTTATACCCTTCACAAAAAAGTGAAAGGGCATGTATAGGTTTGTCATTCCGTGTGTAATTTCTTCGATGTGCACATGGGACTCCATAAAGTATATATATTCTGGATTATTATGAATAGCGATAATGATTGAGCGATGTCCGTCTGTACGTGAAATCGGTTTTCCCAAGCCCCCAGAAGAACTAGAGACTTAGTTCTTAGACCGTTGGATTTGAAATGAACTTAAATAGAGTGCTATTGAAATACAGAAAGATCCGAAGTATGGTTCCAGAGCTGGGAAGCTTACACCTACTTCTCGACACAAAATTTATACCAAAAATCAATTATTTTTTTAATGTTTGTAAATTAAACCTATTTCGTGCTTTGGGGAGCCACAATGGTCTATTAAAAACTAAAAAAATAAAAAAAAATTCCAGGGATGGGATATTAAAAAAAAATTTCGGCCTATTCCGTATTTTGTAGTACATGTAGTAACGAAAATGGTTGCAAAATTCGAGTTTTTCATAAACAAAACTCCTTATACCTCATGAAGATTTGCATTGATAAAGAAAATTTTAAAAAATTTAAATTTCGCTTCCAGGGTTGGGAAATTGAAATTTTATTTATACATAAAAGTAACCAAAAAGGCAGTTGACGTTGTTATTTTACTAGTTAGAACTATTTTTTAGTTCAGGAAAAACAAAATTGGTATCAAAAATTAAAACACAAATATTGATTCCAGTGTTGGATAACTGCAATATTTTGTGGTACATAAAAATTACCTAAATGGTCACATATATAAAGTTTTTCTTAAATAAAACTATTTCATGCCTCATTAAGAGTTGCTTTGGTAAAAAAAATTTAAATTTCGTTTCCGGGGTTGGGAAATTGATATATTTATTCTTCTTTCTTTGTTGCCAAAACAGAAAGTAGGTTTAATTAAAAAATCAAAAAGATGTTCTCGATTACTTTTATATATAAGAAAACGTTTAAATTTTTCAGCTAGGAAGCTAAATGTTTGTCTTTTCTTATATCTACTACCTATGAACGTCTTTCAAAAATATTATATATTTATTTAATTTACAAACAAAACAAAAAATCCGTTTCATGTACCCCAAAAAATACTATTTGTCCAACCGTAGAATCGTCTTTTAGACTTTGTTGGTTTTTAATACTAGTTTACCTCTTTCTGATATACAAAGTAGGTATAATTCATCGTAAAAATCAAAAATAACAAATAAAATGGCTGCTTTTATGAATCAGAAAATGTCGATTTTCCAACCTTGGATGCGAATTTTTAATTTTTTAATACTAATTTTAAATTTTTTGATATATAAAATAGGTTCAATTCACTAAAAACACAAAATTTGGAATTAATGTATGTACTTTTATGTACCAAAAAATTTCGATTTTCCAACCCTGGAACCGAATTTATAATTTTTTGATACTAGTTTAATTTTTCTGAAATATCCAATAGGTTTAATTCACTAAAAGCACATGTACCATGTACCATAAAATATTTCATTTGTCCAACCCTGGAGTCGAAATTTTGATTTGTTAAGATTTTAATACAAATTTTGTTTTTCCTGAATTATAAAACAGCGTTAATTAGCATAAAGAAACAACGTCAATTGGCTTTTTGGTTACTTTTATGCAGAATAAATACATCAATTTCCCAACCCTGGAAACGAAATTTAAATTTTTTCTTAATGAAGCATAAAATAGTTTTATTTAAGAAAAAGTTAATATATGTAGCCATTTAGTTCATATTTATGTATGTACCACAAAATATTGCAGTTATCCAACCCTGGAATCAAGATTTTTTTGTTTAATTTTAGATACCAATTTTGTTTTTCTTGAACTAAAAAATAGTTTTAACTAGTAAAATAGCAACGTCAATTGCATTTTTGGATACTTTTATGTATAAAAAAAATTTTAATTTCCCAACCCTGGAAGCGAAATTTAAATTTTTTAAAATTTTCTTTATCAATGCAAACTTAAATGTACTACAAAATATTGCATGTACAAAAAAAAAAAATTCCAACCCTGGAAACGAAATTTTAATTTTTTGTTTCTTTTTTTGTCAGTGACACGCTTCTTGAGGTATAAAGTAGTTTTATTTAAGAAAAATTGCAAACTTTTTACCATTTTTGTAACTTTCATGTACCATATAATATTGCACTTGTCCATCCCTGGATCCGAAATTTAATTTTTGAATTTTTGATACCAATTTTGTTCTTCCTAAATTGTAAGACAGTTTTAGTTAGCAAAAAAACAAAAAAAAACAACATCAGTTACCTGTTTGATTACTTTCATGTATAAAAAAAGTTTAATTTCCCACCCCTGGAAGCAATATTTGAATATAAAAAATTATATATAAATGAAAATTATATATAAATGAAGTTTTGGCTTAACCACCAACAAATAAATTTCATTTATATATAATAGTATTGTGACAACAATGTGTCAAATAAAGATTTCATAACAATAATATAAATTATTATTTTTTTTGCCAATGCAAAACTTCATGACGTATAATGTGGTTTTTTAAAAGAAAAACTTGAAATTTTAAACAATTTTAGTTACTACATGTACTACAAAATACAGAATAGGTCGAAAATTTTTTTTTAATTTCCCATCCCCGGAATTTTTTTTTTATTTTTTAGTTTTTAATAGACCATTGAGGCTCCCCAAAGCACGAAATAGGTTTAATTTACAAACATAAAAAAAATAATTGATTTTTGGTATAAATTTTTCGTCGAGAAATAGATGTAAGCCTCCCAGCTCTGGAACGATACTTCTAAGCTTTCTGAATTTCAATAGCAATCTGTTGTTCATTTCCAATCCAACGGTCCAAGAACGAAGTCTCTAGCTCTTCTGGGGGCTTGGGAAAACCGATTTCACGTACAGACGGACATCGCTCAATCGTCATCGCTATTCATAATGATCCAGAATATATATATACTTTATGGGGTCCCATGTGCATATCGAAGAAATTTCACACGGAATGACAAACCTACATATATATACCCTTTCACTTTTTTGTGAAGGGTATAATTATTAACCCTTATGTGAAAAAACTACTTGTTTTGTTCGACAAGGTACCGAGGTACCTTCATACAAATCTTATGAAAAATAAATGATTTTGCTGCAAAAATTTTAATATGTAAATTTAAAATATACACAATATGTATATGCCTGAAAATATAGGATAAAAATATTTTGGGCTTGTGATGCTTCCAACTACTTCTCCTTACATGGCCAGTAAGGTGCCAATTAACTATATGGGAACACTTTTTTAAAGAAATTTCTTTGACGCCAACCCCCAGATTGGTTCGAATTGCTAAAAAAATAGTCCCTTGAAGATTTGAGCTCAATCGGATGAGAGGTTAGGGTGCCCCTGACCTTTCCAAAATTTACAAATTACATGATTTTTGACATTGATTGTCAATAACTTCGTTTATGTTTATTTTACAACAAAAAATTTTTAGTAAATGTTATAGACCAAACCCAGAGGAACAACTTTTGTTCACAAACGTTTTTCGTATCTCTAACATCTACTGAATTAAAAACAAGTAAAAGTGCTATATTCGGCTAAGCCGAATCTTAAATACCTTTCACAAATGTCATTCTTTTCGTTTAAATTTTTCGGCTAGGAAGCTAAATGTTTGGCTTTTCTTATTTCTAATACCTCTGAACGTCTTTCAAAAATATTATATATGTAAATGAAATTTATTTGTTGGTGGCTAAGCAATGTCTATATGCATTTCATTGGTGCTTTACCAAATCGTCAGTAGACTTTAACCACAGTTTTGAAAAGTTAAAAACCACTTATCTTATGCATATACTTCCGAAAACCATCTGAGAATTCACAACTTGTAAATTACAAACTATTTTCAAAAATAACAACAGAACAAGAACATAGGCTTGCAACTCATACAAAACTAAACCAACAAATAAAGTATGTTCGATACGAATCTATTTTATTTTTCTACACCTTTATACAATCAGAAATCCATTGGATAACAAGAAAAGTATTTATAAGGCAAAATGAAAAATAAAATTTAAATCAAAATGTTATTAAGTTTTTTTATTTAACACATTGTTGTCACAATACTAATATATAAATGAAATTTATTTGTTGGTGGCTAAGCAATGTCTATATGCATTTCATTGGTGCTTTACCAAATCGTCAGTAGACTTTAACCACAGTTTTGAAAAGTTAAAAACCACTTATCTTATGCATATACTTCCGAAAACCATCTGAGAATTCACAACTTGTAAATTACAAACTATTTTATTTTTGTAAATTTCAAACTATATTTTTGCTTAGCCACCAACAAATAAATTTCATTTATATATTAGTATTGTGACAACAATGTGTTAAATAAAAAAACTTAATAATATTATATATGTTTAATTTACAAACAAAAAGAAAAAATCCATTTCATGTACCCCAAAAAATTCTAATTGGCCAACCGTAGAATCGTCTTTTAGATTTTTTTGGTTTTAATACCAATTTATTTCTTCCTGATATATAAAGTAGGTATAATTCATCATAAAAATAAAAATTACAAATAATATGGTTACTTTTATGAATCAGAAAATGTCGATATTCCAACCCTGAAATTGTATTATTAATTTTTTTGGTTTTTAATACCAGTTTAACTCTTTCCGAAGTATAAAAAAGATTTCGTCCACAAAAAAACTAAAGTAGGAGCTTATATGGCTAATTTTATGTACTAAAATATTTCGATTTTCCAACCCTGGAACCGAATGTTTTGTTTTTAAAATTTTTAATACCAATTTAATTCTTAGTGAAGTATAAAATAGGTTTAATTCACTGAAAAAAACAAAAATTGGGAACTTATATGGTTAATTTTATGTACCAAAAAATTTCGATTTTCCAACCTTGGAACCGAATTTTTAATTTTAAAATTTTTAACACCAATTTAATTGTTAGCGAAGTATAAAATATGTTTAATTCACTGAAAAAAACCAAAATTGGGAATTTATGTGTGTACCAAATGTATGTACCAAAAAAATTTCGATTTTCCAACCCTGGAACCGAATTTTAAATTTTGAATACTAATTTAATTTTTTCTGATATATGAAATAGATTTAATACAATAAAAACGCAAAATTTTGAGTTTATGTGGGTACTTTTATATACCAAAATATTTCGATATTCCAATTCTGGAAGCGAATTTTTATTTTTTTCAATGCAGTTCTTAGTGAGGTGTAACATAATTTTACTTGACAAAAAGAATTAAAATTTGGTTCACTTTCATGTACCATAAAATATTTCATTTGTCCAACCCTGGAGTCGAAATTTTGATTTTTTAGGATTTTAATACCAATTTTGTTCTTCCTGAATTATAAAACAGTTTTAATTAGCAAAAACCACAACATCAATTGCCTTTTTGGTTGCTTTTATGCAGAAAAAATATATCAATTTCCTAACCCTGGAAACGAAATTTGAATTTTTTTTTACCAATGCAGCTTTTAATGAGGCATGAAATAGTTTTATTTAAGAAAAACTTAATATTTGTAACCATTTTGGTCACTTTCATGTACTACAAAATATTGCAGTTATCCATTTCTGGAATCTAAATTTTGATTTATTTAACTTTTGATACAAATTTTGTTTTTCCTAAACTAAAAAATAGTTTTAATTAGTAAATAGCCGACGTTAGTTGTCATTTTGGTTACTTTTATGTATATATAAAAAATTTAAATATCCCAGCTCTGGAAGCGAAATTTTAATTTTTTTACCAATCCTAGTATTCATTAGGTATAAAGTTGTTTTATTTAAGAAAAACTTAAAATTTGCAACCATTTTGGTCACTTTCATGTACTACAATATATTCCATGTACCAAAAAAAACTTAAAAGATCCCAACCCTGAAAGTGAAGTTTTATTTTTTTTTACCATGAGGTAGAAAGTAGTATTAATTAAGAAAAATTTACAATTTTGAACCATTTTGGTCACCTTCATGAACTATAAAATATTGCACTTGCCCAACCCTGTATTCGAAATTGTGATTTTTTTGGAAATTGATACCAATTTTGCTCTTCCTAAAATACAAAATAGTTTTAGTTAGCAAAAAACAACAACGTCAATTGCCCTTTTGGTTACTTTAAAGTATAAAAAAGTTTCAATTTCCTAACCCTGGAAGCGATATTTTAATTTTTTAAAAATTTTTTGATGTGTTAACATCTATACGCTCATCTCTAGGGCAGTAAACTATCAGTTTCAATACATACGCAAGTGTAAGTGTAAGAGTTTGTTTGTTTGTTGTTGTTGCTTGGCAGTCGGTATTGAAAGTGATTATTGGGCGATTTTCATATAATTTTCCCACGCGATTTTATCCGGAAATTCATAGCCGATTTTGTTAATTAAAACGTTAGTGCGGGTTTAGGCCAAAAATTAAGGCGATCCGATATCGGCGAGCGGAGATTTAAGTGTTTTAATTCGGAGTATTAATTTGGAGTAATATTAAAAAAGTGTTTTATGTTGATCTTCGGTTTTGTCTTATGCATAGCAAAGAGAATAGAGACGTGGTTATACGTACGTATATAAAAATGAGATAGCAAGACAGCAACGTATGTAGCTTATGTACAAACATAACAATGTATGTATGTACATTTGTCTGTTGCTTTGCATTCTCTTTGTTTTTTGTGGGTTTAATATAAAATAAATAAACAAAAAGGTGTTAACACATCGCCCGTGAGTTCGAACACTCATTGATTTTTTTTTATCAATGCAAATCTTTATGAGGTATAAAGTAATTTTTTTTAAGAAAAATTTAAAATTTGTTATCATTTTGGTCACTTATGTACTATTAAATATTGCACTTGTCCATCCCTGGATTCGAAATTTTATTTTTAATTTTTGAATTTTTGATACCAACTTTGTTTATAAGACAGTTTTTGTTAACAAAAAAAAAAACAACATTAGTTGCCTGTTTGATTACTTTCACGTATAAAAAAATTCAATTTCACACCCCTGGAAGCAAAATTTATATTAAAAAAATTGTTTTTGGCCAATGCAAATCTTCATCACGTATAAAGAGGTTTTGTTAAAGAAAAACTTAAAATTATTTACTACATGTACTACATAATACGGAATGGGCCGAAAAAAAATTTTTAATTTCCCATCCCTGGAATTTTTTTTTATTTTTTTAGTTTTTAATAGACCTCTGAAGCTCCCCAAAGCACGAAATAGGTTTAATTACAAACATGAAAAAAAAATAAAAGAAATAGGTGTAAGCTTTCCAGCAATAGCACTCTATTTAAGTTCATTTCCAATCCAACGGTCCAAGAACGAAGTCTCTAGCTCTTCTGGGGGCTTGGGAAACCCGATTTCACGTACAGGCAGACGGTCACACGGACATCGCTCAATCGTCATCGTTATTCATAAGGATCCAGAATATATATACTTTATGGGGTCCCATGTGAATATCGAAGAAATTACACACGAAATGACTAACCTATATATACCCCTTCACTTTTTTGTAAAGGGTATAAAAATAAATAAACGAAAAACCATGGATTTATCCACATGTTTATATGGGTGATTTCATTTACTAAAGTATAGGCGTTACATGAGAAATAAAATTATACGTTTATATATTTATTATTATTTTATATGTGGCAAATATTTTTTTTTTGGTTATGGCTTTGGTTTTTGTTTAGTTAAAACAGGGTTTCTTTATTGCAATTTGGAAAATGTAAACAATTGCAACATACATATATATATTTTTCAACAGGCTATAAGTTCAAATCTGCGAAACTGCAAATTATTTTTTATTTTTATTTAATAAATGAATGTGTTTACATTCTATTTATTGTTTAGAGTGGAATATTAAAAATATTTTACATAGTCATCAAACCAGCAGAACGGATCAGTACTGATTTCGAGGCCGCTACGCCATCTCATCAGCGTTCTTTGTTCAATTTTTCCACTGTTTCAAGTGGTGCTAGTTAGTAGGAATATCAACTATTTAACCAATGTTTTTAAACAAAATTGAATATGATAAGTTTTCACATTAATTTTTACAAGTTAGTACGAAATTCCCCAACCCTCACGATTAATATTCCCAATATTCCATATATATATTTCGCTTTTTCCAGAGCCATCGGCTGCTGATAGAATGACATCTGTGAAGGGTATTTAAGATTCGACACAGTCGAATATAGCACTTTTACTTGTTTTAATTCGGTAGGTATTAGAGATGCAAAAAAAAAACATTGGGAGCAAAAGTTGTTCCTCTGAGTTTGATCTATAACTTTTACTAACAATCTTTTTCTGTGAAATAAATATTAACGAAGTTATTGACAATCAAAGTCAAAAATCCAGTATTTTGCAGATTTTGGGGGGGGTCAGGGGCACCCTATCCCCTCATCCGATTGAGCTCAAATTTTCAAGGGACCATTTTTTTAGCAATTCGAACCAATCTGGGGGTTGGCGTGAAACAAATTACAACTTTGAAAAATAATTGGCAGCCTAATGGCCAGTTGTATACTGGTAAACCAACAGAAAGTGAGCGTCAGACAAATGTGGTAGACAGGACAATCTTAGATGTTGTTAGTCCATATAAGAACTCAGGCAGGAATGTCACAGCCGATAATTTTTTTATAACTATTGAACTGGCAAAAGCATTAGCTTCGTGGAATCTTACACTCTTTGGGACAGTGAGAAAAAATAAACGTTTTATAACAGCTAATATGCAGCCACATAAAAATCTTAAAATTTATTCACAAATCTTAAAATTTATTCACGTTCATAACTATATTTTAGACAATTATTTTCCACAAATTTTGTAATCCGCAAAGAGCCGACGATGTGCTCTTACGTGTCAAAAAAGGCTGTAATAATGTTATCAACCATGCATTTTACCCCGTCAGTCGAAACCAGTTTGACTGCTAAGTCCGAAATTATAAAGTATAACAATAAAACCAAAGGGGTTTTGGATAATATGGACAAATTATTGGGCGAATATACTTACAAGCGTAGAAAAAGACGGTGGCCGCTATCTTTATTATACCCTCCAAAAAAGAATTTGGAGGATATATTCATTTTGTCATTCCGTTTGTAACTCATTGAAATATCTCAGACCCCATAAAATATATATTCTTGATCAGTGATGAAATCTAAGACGATCTGAGCATGTCCGTCCGTCCGTTTGTAGAAATCACGCTTCAGCCCAAACAAAGAGATCTAGACTCTTGAAATTTGGTATATATATATATATATATATATATATATATATATATATATATATATATATATATATATATATATATTGAAGGATAGAGCAGGCTAAGTTCGGAGATGGGCTACATCGTGAATGAGGGGAAAAAGTTCCCCTAAGAAGAACTAAACCAACCCAGAAAAAACAACATAATTTTTAAAGTTTTTTGGTTATTTTGTTAAGCAAATGATATATTTTTATGTCAAATACGGTCCAACGCGTTCAACTTGGAGCCTTAAAATAAAAATAAATTATTTTTGTACCTCGCTCACTTTAGTAGGCGTTATTATATAAAAAATAGCATAAAAATTTATCAAATTGTTTTACTTAAAAATTAAAAATAAAGTTTTTAAGCTTTAATGACGAAGCTGAGACGAAACCTGGTACTACTCTGCCCTACCTCCTCCTCCCCCTTCACCCCCTAAATTACAATACAAAAAAAATTTAATTTTGTATACAATTATCCCAAGTATTTATTTTTAGAGTTATATGACTACAGATTTCTGCCCTACCTCCTCCTCCCCCTTGCCCTCTAAATGACTGCCTGTCTCTGCCTTACCCCCTCTTCACTCTTTGCCCCGTAAATGACCCTGTAGCAATTACTTTATAAAAAGAACACTAGTTTTATAAAAATTGTTTTATAAATAATTACCTTTGATTTTATACCCTCCAAAAAAGAATTTGGAGGGTATATTCCCTTTGTCATTCCGTTTGTAACGCATCGAAATATCCATCTCAGACCCCATAAAGTATATATATTCTTGATCAGTGATGAAATCTAAGACGAACTGAGCATGTCCGTCCGTCCGTCTGTGGAAATCACGATTCAGTCCAAACGAAAAGAGCTAGACTCTTGAAATTTGGCATAAATATATTTTAAAACTTAGAGCAAGTTCGAAGATGGGCTAAATCGGGCAAGAGGTAAAAAAGTTCCCCTAAGAAGAACTAAACCAACCCAGAAAAAACAACATAATTTTTAAAGTTTTTTGGTTATTTTGTTAATCAAATGATATATTTTTATGTCAAATACGGTCCAACGCCTTAAACTTGGAGCCATTAAATAAAATAAAAATATTTTTTGACCCCGCCCACTTCAGTGGGCGTTGTTATAGGCAAAAATAGCATAAAAATTTAACAAATTGTTTTACTTAAGCCTACATTCCTTAAAAATAACACTTTTAAGCTTTAATGACGAAGCTGAGACGAAACCTGGTACTACTCTGCCTTACCCCCTCCTTCCCCTTCGCCCCCTAAATGACCCTACCAAAAAAAATTTTTTTTTTTAAATTTTGTATATAATCATCCCAAGCATTTATCTTTAGAGTTTTATGACTGCCGATTTATCTTTAGAGTTTTATGACTGCCGATTTTTGCCCTACCTCCCCCACCACCTCTTCCTTTGCCCCCTAAATGACCCTACCAAAAAAAAAATTTTATTTTAAATTTTGTATATAATCATCCCAAGCATTTATCTTTAGAGTTTTATGACTGCCGATTTCTGCCCTACCACCCCCACCCCCTTCTTCCTTTGCCACCAAAATTACCCTACCTAAAAAAAATGTTTTTTAAATTTTGTATATAATCATCCCAAGCATTTATCTTTAGAGTTTTATGACTGCCGATTTCTGCCCTACCCCCCCCCCCCCCCCCCTTCTTCCTTTGCCCCATAAATGACCCTACCAAAAAAAATATTTTTTTAAATTTTGTATATAATCATCCCAAGCATTTATCTTTAGAGTTTTATGACTGCCGATTTCTGCCCTACCTCCCCCCCCCCCCTCCCCCTTCTTCCTTTGCCCTCTAAGTGACCCTACCAAAATAAAGAAATTTTAATTTTGTATATAATTATCCCAAGCATTTATTTTTAGAGTTTTATGACAAAGGTGAAATGTTTCCCCTACAGCCCTTGCCAGAGCGACCCCGCCAAAATACAGTTTTTATAGCCTCCAAAGAGAATTGTGATGAAGTCTAAGACGGTCTAGCAATGCCCATACGTTGGTCTGTGGAAAACATGATATTGTATATTTTTGAACCCCGCCCCCTTTAGTGGGCGTTGACTTACGATATTATATAAAGGAACTCTGTCCCACCAAGTAAAACATTTCGAATTCACTTACTAAATATTTGGAGGGTATTTAAGATTCGACCCGGTCGAATATAACGTTTTTACTTGTTTAAATTAAAACTTATGTAAAAAATAGTAAGAACAAAAAATATAGTTAGTCAGAAAATAATATAGAAACTAACCGTAACACAGTTTTAATATCCGCAGAACATCATGTTACAACAACTTCATCTACATATATTGCTTCGTATTCCTCTATTTTGGAAAGAAAATCCAACAATTTGGTTTGCTCAGTTGGAAGCACAATTCGAAAACCATGCCATATCATATGAAAAACGAAATACTTTGCAATCTTGCCGGAACTAGAACCTAATGTACTTTCTCAAGTGCAGACAATGCCTATTCGGAAATTAAACAAAGACTCACCGAGCATTTTTCCATTTCTGAGGAAAAGCGTATTAAAAAGCTTATCAATGAAATGCCGACGGTGACAAAAAACCAAGCTCGTTGCTACGTGATATGCGAAGTCTTGGCAATGGTGGTGTAAAAGATGAGTTTTTGCGAACTATATGGTTACAACGGTTGTCAAGCTATCTTAGCAACTTCATCAGATTCTGTAGACAGCTTAGCAACTATGGCTGACAAGATTGAAGATATTTCTGGATCATTATTGAATAACATTTCTTGCATTCAAAGTTTAAAGGAAATCGCTGATTTGCGTGAACAAATTTCTGCACTTACTAATGCATTAAACGATTTTCAAATGTCAGAGAATCGCAGATCATCGCGATTAAATTCACGTAATAGATAAAAAAGGTCTAATAGTGTTTCACAACAGATGTGTTATTATTACCATAAGTTTGGAAATAACGCTCGTTGTTGTCGTCAACCTTGCTCCTACTCATATAAGGTGACGGAAAACTCTCAAGGCGGTCACTAATTATGGCTAGTGACCGGAGCCAAAACAATCGTTAATTTATTCACGATTCTCTTCTTCGAAAAAGTTTTTTAATAGACTCTGGGGCTGATATCTCAGTTATACCATTGTCAAATCAATGTGGCGATTACAGACGTTTGAATGCCATAACAGTTCCAGATATATATCCGCTGCCACATATTTACGACTTTGGTTTTGGATTAAGTGGAAAAAAAATATTTCCTACAATTGATTCCAGTGACTTCGGAAGACATACCAAAAACCGCCATTATAACTTCATTTGGACTCTTTGAATTTCATTATATGACATTTGGGTTATGCAATGCTGGCCAAAGTTTTGAAAGATTTATACATGAAATTCTGCGCGGACTTAATTTTTGCTTAGCTATTTGGACGATGTTCTTATTGCTTCCAATTCAGAAGATGAACATTTTCATCATCTGGAACAGATATTTAAACGCTTTGATGACTATGGTGTTGTGATAAATTTGTCAAAATGCCGATTTGGTCAATCGGAAATTCAGTTCCTTGGGCATATGGTTAATAAAGATGGCATTTATCCACTTCCTGACAAAGTAGCTGCGATTAATGATTACCCAAAGCCGACTAATGTGAAATTGAGACGTTTCCTTGCTATGATTAACTTTTATCGTAGATTTATTCCTCATGCTGTTGAAACTCAGATGCCATTTCTTGAATATCAAAAGCATAACAAGAAAAACGATAACACTCCCATAGTTTGGACTTCAGCAGCTGAAAACGCTTTTAAGAAATGCAAATTCGATTTAGCCAATGTAACACTTCTTGCACATCCAGTAGATAACAAGCCGATTTCCGTGATGGGGGATGCATCAGATCGAGCAATAAGTGGAGTTCTTCAACAACAGATTGATGATGGATGGCTTCCTCTAATTTTTTTTCAAGAAAGCTTACAGAAACCCAAACTAAGTACAGCACTTACGATCGAGAACTGCTGGCAATTTACACTGTACTTCATCATATTTACGGATCATAAGCCTTTAGTTTTCGCGTTTCAGCAAAAACCTGAGGAAGTTTCTCCGAGACAGTTTCGTCAACTTGATTTTATATCACAGTTTTCCACTGATATTCGACATAATAATGGTCATACTAACACAGTAGCTGATGCACTCTCACGTATCTCTGTGATCTATGTTCCAACATCTATAGATTACGAAGAATTAAGTAAATCTCAAGAAACTGATTTGCAACTTCAATCACATTTAAACGATAACAACGCGCAACTTGTTTTAAAGTCAATAAAGATTTTTGAAGATAAACCATCCATTATTTGTGATATATAAACAGAAAAAGCAAGACCTTTTGTGCCATTTGCGTAAGATAGTTTTCAATTCCCTTCATGGCTTGTCACACGGTGGCATTAAATCTAGCATAAAACTCATACAAGATCGTTTTGTTTTGCCAAATATGAAGAAAAACATACATGACTGGACTCAAGAATGTTTACAATGTCAGCGCTCTAAAGTAAATCGCCACACATTTAGCAAAATTGGTACATATCCTATAGCTTCCGAGCGTTTCTCACATATAAATAAAGATTTAGTTGGTCCTTTACCCTCTAACAATGGTTACTCTTACTTGCTCACTTGTATCGATAGATCCACTCGATGGCTAGAAGTAATTCCACTGGAAAATATATCGGCTAAAACTGTGGCTGGAAGCTTATATAAAGGTTGGATATCACGTTTTGGTGTTCCATCAAAAATAACTACTGATCAAGGTCGTCAATTTGAGTCACATCTTTTCAAAGAACTCTGCATTATTCTTGGTTGTAAACGAGTTGGAACAACTGCGTATCACCCGACCTCCAATGGTATAATAGAGCGATGACATCGTTCTCTAAAAGTTTCACTTATGTGCCATAATAGCAAGAATTGGTTGGAAATACTGCCTACTGTACTTATGGGTCTTCGTTCCAGTAGCAGGGATGATGTTAATGCAACTCCCGCTGAGCTAGTATATGGTGCAACAATTCGTTTACCATGTGACATATTTCAAAATTGTACGGAATCATCAAATAGTAGCGACATTGTCCAAAATCTTAAAGCCCAAATGAATATTTAAGCCGGTTGATGTTAGACATAAATCGAATAAATCTGTGTTTATTCACAAAAACCTGTAAACTTGTTCTTATGTTTTTGTTCGGCATGATGCAGTAAAGAAACCACTTCAACAACCATATGATGGTCCTTACCGCGTTTTAAAATGAACAAACAAAGTTTTTACGTTAGAAATCAAAGGCTGTAGCAAAGTCTTCAATGATGATATACATATGTGTGAAGATCCAAAGAATATAATAATTCAACGTAAAACATTAAACTTATCCCCACGAAAAAATCTAAATGTATCCAGAACCGAATCAAGGCTTCCCAGAAAAGTAAAGTTTACAAAAGCTTATATAATAAACTCTTTGGTGGGGGAGTATATGTAGCAACTACTTTATAAAAAGAAAACTTGTTTGATAAAAATTATTTAAAAAACAATTACCTTTGTTTTTATACCCTTCACAAAAAAATGAAGGGGTATATATAGGTTTGTCATTCGGTGTGTAATTTCTTCGATATATGGGACCCCATAAGGTATATATATTCTGGATTATTATGAATAGCGATGACGATTGAGCGATGTCCGTCTGTCCGTCCGTCTGAAAAGCTAGAGACTTCGTTCTTAGACCGTTGGATTGGAAATGAACTTAAATAGCTATTGAAATTCAGAAAGATCCGAAGTATGGTT
Organism: Linnaemya tessellans; assembly: GCA_951800035.1. NCBI lineage: Eukaryota > Metazoa > Arthropoda > Insecta > Diptera > Tachinidae > Linnaemya > Linnaemya tessellans. The sequence continues at coordinate 73,195,793 of OX637534.1, read as the reverse complement.
CCAGAGCTGGGAAGCTTACACCTATTTCTCGACGCAAAATTTATACCAAAAATCAATTATGTTTTTAATGTTTGTAAATTAAACCCATTTCGTGCTTTGGGGAGCCTCAATGGTCTATTAAAAACTAAAAAAATTAAAAAATTTGTCCAGGGATGGGAAATTAAAAAAAAATTGTCGGCCTATTCCGTGTTTTGTAGTACATGTAGTAACGAAAATGGTTGCAAAATTCGAGTTTTTCTTTAAAAAAACCACTTTATACGTCATGAAGATTTGCATTGGTCAAACATTTTTATATTCAAATTTTGCTTCCAGGGGTGGGAAATTGAATTTTTTTTATACATGAAAGTAATCAAACAGGCAACTGATGTTTTTTTTGTTTTTTGATAACTAAAACTGTCTTATAATTTAAAAGAACAAAATTGGTATCAAAAATTCAAAAATAATATTTCGAATCCAGGGATGGGCAAATGCAATTTTTTATGGTACATGAAAGTTACAAAATGGTAAAAAATGTGCAATTTTTCTTAAATAAAAGTTCTTTATACCTCAAGAAGCGTTGCACTGATAACAAAACAAAATAAAATTTCGTTTCCAGGGTTGGAAAAATTAAGTTTTTTTCAGTACATGCAATATCTTGTAGTACATGTAATAACCAAAATGGTTGCAAATTTCGAGTTTTTCATAAAGAAAACTACTTTATACCTCATAAAGATTTGCAGTGATAAAGAAAATATTAAAAAATTAAAATTTCGCTTCCAGGGTTGGGAAATTGAAATTTTCTTGTATACATAAAAGTAACTAAAAATGCAATTGACGTTGTTTCTTTTTGCAATTAAACCTGTGTTATAATTCAGGAAGAACAAAATTGGTATTAAAATCTTAAAAAATCAAAATTTCGACTCCAGGGTTGGACAAATTAAATATTTTATGGTACATGAAAGTGACCAAAAACTTTAAAAATTTTAATTTTTTTGTCAAATAAAACTATGTTACACCTCACTAAGAGTTGCAAAATCAAAATAGTTTTCGTACATAAATAAATTCCAAATTTTGTGTTTTTAGTAAATTAAACCTATTTCATATATAAAAAAAATATTATATTAGTATTAAAAAATTAAAAATTCGGTTCCAGGATTGGAAAATCGACATTTTCTGATTCATAAAAGCCATTTTATTTGTAAATTAAATATATATAATATTTTTGAAAGACGTTCATAGGTATTAGATATAAGAAAAGCCAAACATTTAGCTTCCTAGCCGAAAAATATAAACGTTTTCTTAAATATAAAAGTAACCGATAACATCATTTTGATTTTTTAATTAAACCTACTTTCTGTTTTGTGGGTGCTGTTGGCTGAAGTAGTAGAACACGAGACTATGAAGCGGAGGGTCGTGAGTTCGAGCCCGCGCTGAGTCATGAAATATTTTGTTGAATTCTTCTGAACAGTATTAGTGCTTGGTTGTGTTCTTTGTTGCCAGCCTGTTTCAATGATGAAGGCATAGTCACTGATCATTGAACATAATTGGCAGCGACTGACACTATCATGTACTAAAAGCAGAGTAACAGCACCCACCTTCGTCGGCCCTGTAGCACAAATTAGCCGGCGAAGTAAAAGGTTGAAATAGCTACAAAAACAACTGTCTATCTTCTCATCTTTCCTAATCTGTCCCTCAATACTATCTCCTCGTTTTCAGTTCCGGCGCAATGCATTGCATATATAGGGGACATCCCCTGAGTGCTGGTCCAAGATAAAAAAAAAAAACAAAGAAAGAAAGAAGAATTACATCTGTGAAGGGTATTTAAGATTCGGCACAGCCGAATATAGCACTTTTACTTGTTAAAATTAAAATTTATGTAAAATATAGTAAGAATAAGAAATAAAGTTAGTCAGAAAATAAAATAGAAACTAAACGTAACACAGTTTCAATAACCCCATAAAAAAAATTATTTTGTATATAATTATACCAAGCATTTATTTTTAGAGTTTTATGGCAAAGGTGAAATGAGTCCCCCACAGACTTGCCAGAGCGACCCAGCCAAAATACAGTTTTTATAAATAAATTTGTAATCATACATAAATATACACATACAGTACTTTTCGCTTATAGTCCACAACTGTAGTTGCACAACTTTTGTGGACTATAAGCGAATTTGGACTATAACCGATTTTCTTTATAACCCACTTAATGGATTGTAAATGAATCCTGATTTAATCCACATTTTGGACTATATACATATTATTATTTTCTTCAATAAAACCACTTTTTTTAAACAAAAGAAAAGTTTATTTAAAACAACAAATATTGATTTAATTTAAATCAATAGTTAAAACAAAACCATTTATTACACTGGCTTACAGCCAAAAAATACCAAGAACGCCACATGTCTAGATAAGTTAATTGGGACCTCCTGAACACGAAAATCGCTGTAATTTTTTTCCTAAGTACCGTTTTTTAGATAACGGTACTTTTGTGTTTTTCGGTGCATGGTCCCACTCAAACCCTTGTGGAGCCCAACCAAAAAGTCGGATCAAAATAAATGGCATATCGTTGGAAAGGCACTTGCATGTCCTTTCCCTCGATATGCTGGAAATTTCTATCTGACATGAAATGGCTGAGTTATAGCACCTCAAAGTTCAAAATTTGCCTATTTTTTACGTCTGTTTCAAAATTTGTCATTTTTATTTTGTTTTTTTTCTACGTTATAGTAAAGATCTGGAATGTTTTATTTTTTTACGAAATAGTTTATTTAATTACCAAAATTTTAAGCGTAATTTAAAAAAGAATTGATGGAAAATAAAGTTTTTATTAAGGATTTTGTGGAACGACAATATTTTCATTTTCATTGCTCACACACTATATTCGGCATCCAACAGTAAAAATTTAAATTAAAATGTCGAGCGACTTGAACTTTTGCGTTTTTTTTCTGATGGATCTTCGCGAATGAGGAACCAACAATAGTCCGCCATCATTTGTTGCTCTGATTTTAAATTAGTTGCCATACTATCTGGATTGCAAGGGGGCAATACGAAGTTTCCCTGTTTTCTATGTCTATGGGACAGCCGTGACAGTCAGAATCACTACACCCGAAAAGTTTGGCCTGAGCGAAGTGGACGTACGCACGGAGAGTACAATATCAAAAATGACCTCAGGAGAAGATAATACTTCCTCCATTACATATTAAGCTTGGGTTATTTACAAAAGTTGCCAAAAGACGGTCTTGCCATGAATTACCTTAAACAAAAATTTCCGAGAGCCACAGCGTGCAAAATTGAAGCAGGTATATTTGATGGACCTCAAATTCGGGCTCTGTGTGGTGACCAAGCATTTAATGAGTGTTTAGGTCCAGCTCATTTGGAGGCATGGGAAGCATTCCAGGACATCGTTCACAACTTTTTGGGAAATTACAGAAATCTTGATTACGCTGAAAAGATCGATATATTACTGCAAAAATTCAATGCCATTGGTAAGCGTTGAGTGAAAGCATGTATATCCATGTTATCATTTGAAAATTTATTCTTTTTAACTTTTAGGTTCAAATATGACACCTAAATTACACTTCTTATTCAGTCATTTGGATATTTTCCCCACGAACTTGGGCTCCGAAAGTGATAAACAAGGTGAAAGATTTCACCAGGAAATGGAAGAAATCGAGAGACGTTACAAAGGCTGGTGGGATGAACAAATGATGGCGGACTATTGTTGGTTCCTCATTCGCGAAGATCCATCAGAAAAAAAACGCAAAAGTTCAAGTCGCTCGACATTTTAATTTAAATTTTTACTGTTGGACGCCGAATATAGTGTGTGAGCAATGAAAATGAAAATATTGTCGTTCCACAAAATCCTTAATAAAAACTTTATTTTTCATCAATTTTTTTTTTAAATTACGCTTAAAATGTTGATAATTAAATAAACTATTTCGTAAAAAATAAAACATTCCAGATCTTTACTATAACGTAGAAAAAAAAACGAAATAAAAATGAAAAATTTTGAAACAAACGTAAAAAATAGGCAAATTTTGAACTTTGAGGTGCCATAACTCAGCCATTTCATGTCAGATACGAATTTCCAGCATATCGACGGAAAAGACATGCAAGTACCTTTCCAACGATATGCCATTTATTTTGATCGGACTTTTTGGTTGGGCTCCACAAGGGTTTGAGTGGGACCATGCACCGAAAAACACAAAAGTACCGTTATCTAAAAAACGGTACTTAGGAAAAAAAAATACAGCGATTTTCGTGTTCAGGAGGTCCCAATTAACTTATCTAGACATGTGGCGTTCTTGGTATTTTTCCAAATTAAAAATTTGTAAAGCTGTGTTATTAATTAATTCAAATGCTTTAAAAGCTTATATGTATGTAATAAAAAAAAGGCAAATAATTTAAATGCTTCATAACCTTAAAGTATGAGATTCATTTTTAAGTCTTTGAATGACTAAATCAAACAAAAAAAAAATATCAACTTTATAGATTCTATATGAAATGTAAATTGCGAAATATTGAACGTTTTTAAAAAAATTGTGTAATCTTAGATTGTTTTTGTTTTAGAGAATCTTTTACAATAAAAGATTCTATTTTTTCAAAAATCAAGTTTTGTTCAATTTCGTTGTCAGAACAAAATTTACTTATTATTTCAAGGGAATCTAAAACTTCTTTTGAAGTAATTTTTTTTGTTGGCAATGAAAAACTTCAACAGCAGAATCATAGGGATCTTCATCATCAAAATTATTAAGATATTCTTCACCAGATTTGTCCGAAGCCACATCGTCCAAAATATCAGCATCACTCAAGATTCCATGACAAATAAGGTCGTCATCACAATGTTGATATTCTGAGGAAATCGTCAAAACTTCGTCTACAAAATCTTCATGCTCTTCAATCTCATGAATTTCCCTACTATTATTAAAACCTGCCTGAAAACATAAAAAAATAAAAATATTTATTACAATTTCTGAATAAAAAATAATTTTATAAATGTGAAGGTACCTTTTTGAAACAGTTTTCAATACATTCAGGCTTTACTAACCACCAGGCCCGCTTGATGAAATGCAAAGCATCCAGTATGGATATAGATTTAATATATTCAGGAACTGTTTTTCCTCTCTCAATAGCACATATCTGCTTCTTAACGATGATCTGTCTATATTGCTGCTTAAATGAGTTTATTATTCCTTGATTAAGAGGCTGGATAATAGCTGTAGTATTTGGAGGAAGATACTGAACCGTAATATTTTTCAAAGTTATTGTCGTCTTATGCCATGACGCATTGTCAACAAATAGAATTATTTTCTTTTTTAATTTCTTCATGTCCTCCTGTAATATAGAAAGTATATCATTCCAGATAAGAACAGTCATCCAACTATTTTTATTTGAAAAATATGTAATGGGAATATTTTTATTTTTGAAACAGCGAGGCTTCCCAGGCTTTCCAATCACAAACACACGTTTATAAGAACCCATTGAGTTACAAATGAAAAGATGTGTTAAGCGGCTTTTTTGCATTTTCCATCCTTTTGGTGGACTGCCTTTGTTGAAGTAGGTTGTATTTGGTAATGCTTTATAATATAAACCACTATCGTCCCCATTAAAAATACATTCTGGTGTATACTCTCGAATAATTTGTGGCAACTGGCTCTCTATAAAGTTTGAGGCTCCATTTTCATCACTGTCCTTCGATTCCCCACTGACTTTTGCTAAACTTATTCTGTTGCGTTTCTTCCAACGGAATAACCATGACGTATTTGGCTCCAAGTCATTTTCTAAATTCACTGCAAATTCTTTTGCTTTATTTAAAAGCATCAGGCCAGTTACCACTACATTCTGGCCACGCATTTCATTGAACCATATAAGAAGTGCCTTTTCAATATCAGGGTGAACCCCTTTTCTTTGACGCAATGATTTTAAATTACAGGAATTCGACACTTTTTTTATTTTGGCACTATTTTTTATTATTTTATAAACAGTGGATTTGTCCACTTTATATTTAGCGCTCAGTTGTCCACATTTCATAAAATTTTGTTCGTAATCTTTTAATAATTTTAATTTTTTTTCGACACTCAATAGAACGCGTCTACTCATTTTCTTAGCTTTTATGTATTTGGTAAATTTTGACATTTGTAAAAGTGGCCAGATATGTAAATAAAAAATGTTGCCAGTTTATTCAAATACAATTAAAACAAGTAAAAACGTTATATTCGACCGGGTCGAATCTTAAATACCCTCCAAATATTTAGTAAGTGAATTTGAAATGTTTAACTTGGTGGGACAGAGTTCCTTTATATAATATCGTAAGTCAACGCCCACTAAAGGGGGCGGGGTTCAAAAATATACAATATCATGTTTTCCACAGACCAACGTATGGGCATTGCTAGACCGTCTTAGACTTCATCACAATTCTCTTTGGAGGCTATAAAAACTGTATTTTGGTGGGGTCGCTCTGGCAAGGGCTGTAGGGGAAACATTTCACCTTTGTCATAAAACTCTAAAAATAAATGCTTGGGATAATTATATACAAAATTAAAATTTCTTTTTTTTGGTAGGGTCATTTAGAGGGCAAAGGAAGAAGGGGGGGGAGGTAGGGCAGAAATCGGCAGTCATAAAACTCTAAAGATAAATGCTTGGGATGATTATATACAAAATTTAAAAAAACATTTTTTTTGGTAAGGTCATTTTGGGGGCAAAGGAAGAGGGGGAGGGGGGGGGGGTAGGGCAGACATCGGCAGTCATAAAACTCTAAAGATAAATGCTTGGGATGATTATATACAAAATTTAAAAAAACATTTTTTTTTGTAAGGTCATTGTGGGGGCAATGGAAGAGGGGGAGGGGGGGGGGGGGGTAGGGCAGAAATCGGCAGTCATAAAACTCTAACGATAAATGCTTGGGATGATTATATACAAAATTTAAAAAAACATTTTTTTTAGGTAGGGTCATTTTGGTGGCAAAGGAAGAAGGGGGGGGGGGGTAGGGCAAAAATCGGCAGTCATAAAACTCTAAAGATAAATGCTTGGGATGATTATATACAAAATTTTAAAAAAATTTTTTTTTTTGGTAGGGTCATTTAGGGGGCAAAGGAAGAGGTGGGGGGGGGGGGAGGTAGGGCAAAAATCGGCAGTCATAAAACTCTAAAGATAAATGCTTGGGATGATTATATACAAAATGTAAAAAAAAAATTTTTTTTGGTAGGGTCATTTAGGGGGCGAAGGGGAAGGAGGGGGTAGGGCAGAGTAGTACCAGGTTTCGTCTCAGCTTCATCATTAAAGCTTAAAAGTGTTATTTTTAAGGAATGTAGGCTTAAGTAAAACAATTTGTTAAATTTTTATGCTATTTTTGCCTATGACAAAGCCCACTGAAGTGGGCGGGGTCAAAAAATATTTTTATTTTATTTAATGGCTCCAAGTTTAAGGCGTTGGACCGTATTTGACATAAAAATATATCATTTGCTTAACAAAATAACCAAAAAACTTTAAAAATTATGTTGTTTTTTCTGGGTTGGTTTAGTTCTTCTTAGGGGAACTTTTTTACCTCTTGCCCGATTTAGCCCATCTTCGAACTTGCTCTAAATTTTAAAATATATTTATGCCAAATTTCAAGAGTCTAGCTCTTTTCGTTTGGACTGAATCGTGATTTCCACAGACGGACGGACGGACGGACATGCTCAGTTCGTCTTAGATTTCATCACTGATCAAGAATATATATACTTTATGGGGTCTGAGATGGATATTTCGATGCGTTACAAACGGAATGACAAAGTGAATATACCCTCCAAATTCTTTTTTGGAGGGTATAAAAACAGAGTGGACTATACGCGAGTTTTTTCCATACAATATTAGTTACGCATGCCAACAAAACGTGGACTTCAAGCGAAAATGGACTACAAGCGAAGTGGACTTTAGAACAAATAATTTGTTTGAAATTCAAGAAAACCTGCAAATGAATACTCCGTTTTTGGCCTTTAAGCGGAATGGACTATAAACGAAAAGTACTGTATATGAATAATATATTCACATCATATGTATATGTATATACATATATTTTTTTTTTTTTTGTAAACATGTAAATATATAACTGAATTTTTATTACTTTCTGTCAATATAATTTAGAATAAAAAAGAAAAAAAATTACAGAGCATTTATTCATAGAATCGTATACAGGTACCTGGGTACCTGGGTACCTTGTCGAATAGTTAAGAGTGTGTGAACAAAGTTGGCGTACTACGCCTATCCGAATTTACTAATTTTTTTCAAAGCTCTGAAAATGAATAAAATATCAAAAGTTAGGAGCTCTCAAGAAGTTTCAGGTACGAGGGTTGCGAATTTCTACAGAAAAAAATTAATTTCAAAACGCAAAAGGTACCCGGGTACCTTGTTAGTCACATAAGAGTTAAATAAACAAATAGAACTAACAAATACACTCATGAATATGATGTCACTTCTTATTAATAAACTATGCAAGTAAACCTAAGGTTGGCAGTATGGAACGCGAATGGACTTACGAGTAAACTAAACGAAATTGCCATGCTGGTGCTGGATTATTTATAAAATCTTCTATTCGTTATGAGCCTGAGAAAAATTTTCAAAAAGATTATTTACAAGCCGCTGATGTAAAAGTAATCTGTAACAATACATATATCCGTATAAACTCCATATATTTTCCATAGACACACAGTTAAATGCGAACAATACGAAAGCTTCTATAAATCTTTGGGACCCCGTTTTATTGTTGCTGGTGATTATAATGCAAAACACCCAAGTTGGGGCTCGAGGCTCAATTTCTTTACCCCAAAGGTAAAGAATTTTACAAATGTATTTCAAACAAGTAAAAACGTTATATTCGACCGGGTCGAATCTTAAATACCCTCCAAATATTTAGTAAGTGAATTTGAAATGTTTAACTTGGTGGGACAGAGTTCCTTTATATAATATCGTACGTCAACGCCCACTAAAGGGGGCGGGGTTCAAATATATACAATATCATGTTTTCCACAGACGAACGTATGGGCATTGCTAGACCGTCTTAGACTTCATCACAATTCTCTTTGGAGGGTATAAAAACTGTATTTTGGCGGGGTCGCTCTAGCAAGGGCTGTGGGGGAAACATTTCACCTTTGTCATAAAACTCTAAAAATAAATGCTTGGGATAATTATATACAAAATTAAAATTTGTTTTATTTGATAGGGTCATTTAGAGGGCAAAGGGGGAGAGGGGGTAGGGCAGAAACAGGTAGACATAAAACTCTAAAAATAAATGCTTGGGATGATTATGCACAAAATTAAAATAAATTTTTATTTATTTTTAATAGGGTCATTTAGCGGGCAAAGGGGGAGGAGGGGGTAGGGCAGCAACAGGCAGTCATAAAACTCTAAAGATAAATGCTTGGGATAATTATATACAAAATTTAATAAAACATTTTTTTTTTGGTAGGGTCATGTTGGGGGCAAGGGAAGAGGGGGGGGGGGGGGTAGGGCAGAAATCGGCATTCATAAAACTCTAAAGATAAATGCTTGGGATGATTATATACAAAATTTACAAAAAAAAATTTTTTTTGGTAGGGTCATTTAGGGGGCAAAGGAAGAGGGGGGGGGGGTAGGGCAGAAATCGGCAGTCATAAAACTCTAAAGATAAATGTTTGGAATGATTATATACAAAATTTAAAAAAAATTTTTTTTTTTTTGGTAGGGTCATTTAGGGGACGAAGGGGAAGGAGGGGGTAGGGCAGAGTAGTACCAGGATTCGTCTCAGCTTCGTCATTGAAGCTTAAAAGTGTTATTTTAAAGGAATTTAGGCTTAAGTAAAACAATTTGTTAAATTTTTATGCTATTTTTGCCTATAATAACGCCCACTGAAGTGGGCGGGGTCAAAAAATATTTTTATTTTATTTAATAACTCCAAGTTTAAGGCGTTGGACCGTATTTGACATAAAAATATATCGTTTGCTTAACAAAATAACCAAAAAACTTTAAAAATTATGTTGTTTTTTCTGGGTTGGTTTAGTTCTTCTTAGGGGCACTTTTTTCCCTCTTGCCCGATTTAGCCCATCTTCGAACTTAACCTGCTCTAAGTTTTAAAATATATTTATGCCAAATTTCAAGAGTCTAGCTCTTTTCGTTTGGACTGTATCGTGATTTCCACAGACGGACGGACGGACGGACGGACATGCTCAGTTGGTCTTAGATTTCATCACTGATCAAGAATATATATACTTTATGGGGTCTGAGATGGATATTTCGATGCGTTACAAACGGAATGACAAAGTGAATATACCCTCCAAATTCTTTTTTGGAGGGTATAAAAACAATTATACTACACTTTCTGGAGGTAACCCAACATATTGTCCCACTGATGTAGCAAAGATACCAGATCTCCTTGATTTTGCCGTGTATTCTGGAATTTCTAGGCACTCGGTAGATATTTTAGATGTCAATAGTTTAAGCTCTGACCATACACCGGTTATAATTAATTTTAATGTTAATGTAAAAATAACATCTAAATATGGGAAACTAATAAAACGGAATACTAACTTGGACTTCTTTAAAAAAATTATTTGAAATAATTTAAACTTAAATACCGAAATAAATAAAGCGGAAGATTTAGATGATAACTTTAATTTATTAATACATTAAGCTGCGTCCTTATCCACTCCACCATCTTCCATTCGTTCTCAGAATTTAGGTCGATAAGTGCATGCATCCGCTGCTGCTCGAGATATGATAAGACAATCTAGACGTCTAAGAAGAGTATGGCACCGAACCAGAAAGAAATCCAAGGGAAAAGGCTAACTGGAATTTGGAAATTAAATTGTGCTCAGAGATGTTGGCGAAACAGAGAAATGATAATATTAATTCGTATTTAAAAAACTGAACTCTCAAAACAAAAATAAATATCATGAACTGTACAATGCTACTAAATTTCTCAAGCGACCTGCAAGAGGAAATGCTCCTATCAAAAACGCTAATGATGCATGGCTCAGAACTGACAAAGAAATATCTAAAGCATTTGTAGGACATCTGGAATCACTTTTTAAGCCTCAACGAACGAGTAATTATGTCGATGATGTAGCTCATTTCTTAGACATAGCTTGACAAATGGAGTTGCCTATGAAGCATATTACACCCAATGAATCAAAAATTGATATATGTGCTCTTAATAACAAGAAACCCACGGGATATGACAAAATAGATGCGATTGCTATAAAGTCTTTGCTTTTAAGAGAAACTTATTCCTAACCTTAATATTTAATTCCATTTTACATCTCCAGCACTTTGCTTTACAATGGAAGTGTGCTGAAATTATAATGGTTTTAAAACCCCGCAAGCCGAAAAATTTAATGACGCCGTACATACCTATTAGGTTATTGCCTATTTTATCAAAAATTTTTTAAAAATTATTTCTTAAACGTTTAAACCCATCTCTTCAGAAACTCAATATTATTCTCGATCATCAGTTCGGTTTTCAAAGCCAACATGGGACTCCAGAACAGTGTCATCGAATTATTAAGGTAATAACTGACTCTTTCGAAAATAAAAAATTTTGTCTGTTTTTAATTTTTAAATACCTGGCCAAAAAAATTAAAAACAGATAAAGACATCGGAGAGCTTACCGAATAATTAATTTAAGAAGACATATTAAAAATTATATAAAAGTCTTAAAGTACAAACAATACATACAAACATGAAAGGGTATTTCAAGCACATTCAACTAAAGTACAATGTAGACACAGCAATAGCTTTAAAAGACTATTGTAACGAAACAAAAAAGTTATCACAGCAACAACAAAATCTTAGATTTATACTAGCATGTAGGAGTTATGGCATTATACCAACACACACAAAAAACACCACTAGCTACACTTTTCAAATGTAATACCATAAAGGGAAAATTAGCAGGAATAGAACATAATTTTCACAAGAAGATATTAAACCTAGAAATTTCGATAACAAACACCAATATAAAGTTAATAAAACAAAAACTGCACCATATAAATAATTACATCAGCAACACCCTACAACATGACGATTATCACACATTTATTAAAAAACTAGAGAACAGAGCAAAGCACATAACGAAAACTGTGAAAACAAAACAAAAAGAAAAATTAGCTACACTGAAAGAAAAATACTTTAAACGACATAGTCTCTTCTGCAATGAAAATTGGCTAGAACACAAAACAAGTATTTACATTCCAATGGAATGTAAATGGTTACTGTCTTTGGGAAAAAAGTTTTCCCTACCTGTTGATAAGAATGACTTTTCGCCAATACATATCGTAGCGGACATTGAGCAATGCATCCAGGCGATGGATAGCAGTTTAGAAATGCGGAAAGATATAGCACGAACTCTAGTAGCCAACAATATTACCAATTTCAAAAAGAAACATAATAACACACTAAAGGAAAAATTCATTCTAACGATTTATGAAAAAACGAAAAAGTTTAAGTTTAAATCGGCAGTCATAAAACTCTAAAGATAAATGCTTGGGATGATTATATACAAAATTTAAAAAAAAAAATTTTTTTTGGTAGGGTCATTTAGGGGGCGAAGGGGAAGGAGGGGGTAGGGCAGAGTAGTACCAGGTTTCGTCTCAGCTTCGTCATTAAAGCTTAAAAGTGTTATTTTTAAGGAATGTAGGCTTAAGTAAAGCAATTTGTTAAATTTTTATGCTATTTTTGCCTATAACAACGCCCACTGAAGTGGGCGGGGTCAAAAATATTTTTATTTTATTTAATGGCTCCAAGTTTAAGGCGTTGGACCGTATTTGACATAAAAATATATCATTTGGTTAACAAAATAACCAAAAAACTTTAAAAATTATGTTGTTTTTCTGGGTTGGTTTAGTTCTTCTTAGGGGAACTTTTTTACCTCTTGCCCGATTTAGCCCATCTTCGAACTTGCTCTAAGTTTTAAAATATATTTATGCCAAATTTCAAGAGTCTAGCTCTTTTCGTTTGGACTGAATCGTGATTTCCACAGACGGACGGACGGACGGACGGACATGCTCAGTTCGTCTTAGATTTCATCACTGATCAAGAATATATATACTTTATGGGGTCTGAGATGGATATTTCGATGCGTTACAAACGGAATGACAAATTGAATATACCCACCAAATTCTTTTTTGGAGGGTATAAAAACTTGTCATGTCTGAAAAAACAATTAGGAAATTTAGATATAGAGGAAAATGAAATCCTAATATCTTTTGATGTAATTTCGCTTTTCACAAACATACCAATACACACCGCCATCAAAATCATAATGAGTAAATGGGATACATTAAAAAATTTTACAATGATATCAAAAACCTTGTTTTTAAAAATTATACGCTTCTGTCTCATAGACAACAATTTCTTTATATATAAAAAAACGGTGTTTAATCAAATTTTTGGCATGCCAATGGACAATCCACTTTCGCCTACTATAGCCGACATCGTATTAGATGGCCTTCTTGACGAAACATTAACCACACTAAGAAACAAAAAATCAATGAGTGTTCGAACTCACGGGCGATTTTTTAACACCTTTTTGTTTATTTATTTTATATTAACGCCAACCCCCAGATTGGTTCGAATTGCTAAAAAAATGGTCCCTTGAAAATTTGAGCTCAATCGGATGAGGGGATAGGGTGCCCCTGACCCCCCCAAAATCTGCAAAATACTGGATTTTTGACTTTGATTGTCAATAACTTCGTTAATATTTATTTCACAGAAAAAGATTGTTAGTAAAAGTTATAGATCAAACTCAGAGGAACAACTTTTGCTCCCAATGTTTTTTTTTTGCATCTCTAATACCTACCGAATTAAAACAAGTAAAAGTGCTATATTCGACTGTGTCGAATCTTAAATACCCTTCACAGATGTCATTCTATCAGCAGCCGATGGCTCTGGAAAAAGCGAAATATATATATGGAATATTGGGAATATTAATCGTGAGGGTTGGGGAATTTCGTACTAACTTGTAAAAATTAATGTGAAAACTTATCATATTCAATTTTGTTTAAAAACATTGGTTAAATAGTTGATATTCCTACTAACTAGCACCACTTGAAACAGTGAAAAAATTGAACAAAGAACGCTGATGAGATGGCGTAGCGGCCTCGAAATCAGTACTGATCCGTTCTGCTGGTTTGATGACTATGTAAAATATTCTTAATATTCCACTCTAAACAATAAATAGAATGTAAACACATTCATTTATTAAATAAAAATAAAAAATAATTTGCAGTTTCGCAGATTTGAACTTATAGCCTGTTGAAAAATATATATATGTATGTTGCAATTGTTTACATTTTCCAAATTGCAATAAAGAAACCCTGTTTTAACTAAACAAAAACCAAAGCCATAACCAAAAAAAAAATATTTGCCACATATAAAATAATAACAAATATATAAACGTATAATTTTATTTCTCATGTAACGCCTATACTTTAGTAAATGAAATCACCCATATAAACATGTGGATAAATCCATGGTTTTTCGTTTATTTATTTTTATACCCTTTACAAAAAAGTGAAGGGGTATATATAGGTTAGTCATTTCGTGTGTAATTTCTTCGATATTCACATGGGACCCCATAAAGTATATATATTCTGGATCCTTATGAATAACGATGACGATTGAGCGATGTCCGTGTGACCGTCTGCCTGTACGTGAAATCGGGTTTCCCAAGCCCCCAGAAGAGCTAGAGACTTCGTTCTTGGACCGTTGGATTGGAAATGAACTTTAATAGAGTGCTATTGCTGGAAAGCTTACATCTATATCTTTTATTTTTTTTTCATGTTTGTAATTAAACCTATTTCGTGCTTTGGGGAGCTTCAGAGGTCTATTAAAAACTAAAAAAATAAAAAAAAATTCCAGGGATGGGAAATTAAAAATTTTTTTTCGGCCCATTCCGTATTATGTAGTACATGTAGTAAATAATTTTAAGTTTTTCTTTAACAAAACCTCTTTATACGTGATGAAGATTTGCATTGGCCAAAAACAATTTTTTTAATTTAAATTTTGCTTCCAGGGGTGTGAAATTGAATTTTTTTATACGTGAAAGTAATCAAACAGGCAACTAATGTTGTTTTTTTTTTTGTTAACAAAAACTGTCTTATAAACAAAGTTGGTATCAAAAATTCAAAAATTAAAAATAAAATTTCGAATCCAGGGATGGACAAGTGCAATATTTAATAGTACATAAGTGACCAAAATGATAACAAATTTTAAATTTTTCTTAAAAAAAATTACTTTATACCTCATAAAGATTTGCATTGATAAAAAAAATCAATGAGTGTTCGAACTCACGGGCGATGTGTTAACACCTTTTTGTTTATTTATTTTATATTAAACCCACAAAAAACAAAGAGAATGCAAAGCAACAGACAAATGTACATACATACATTGTTATGTTTGTACATGAGCTACATACGTTGCTGTCTTGCTATCTCATCTTTATATAAGGACGTATAATCACGTCTCTATTCTCTTTGCTATGCATAAGACAAAACCGAAGATCAACATAAAACACTTTTTTAATATTACTCCAAATTAATACTCCGAATTAAAACACTTAAATCTCCGCTCGCCGATATCGGATCGCCTTAATTTTTGGCCTAAACCCGCACTAACGTTTTAATTAACAAAATCGGCTATGAATTTCCGGATAAAATCGCGTGGGAAAATTATATGAAAATCGCCCAATAATCACTTTCAATACCGACTGCCAAGCAACAACAACAAACAAACAAACTCTTACACTTACACTTGCGTATGTATTGAAACTGATAGTTTACTTCCCTAGAGGCGCGAAATATGTTATCTTTTTAGTTCTTATTAAAAAAAAACAACCTTTTCTTTTGATTACCAATTTATTTCTGACTTTATTAATTTGTTTTACAATATTTTTATAATACTTAATTGTTAGTTAAGCTTAAATGTTATTAATTCTTGGAAAAATATTATTATTCGGTTTGTGCGGAAGTTCAGTTTATTGAACTTGTACATAAAGCAATAAAATATTAATTTTACAATTTTAATATTGTTTACAATATTTGTTATACTAAGCTTAAATATTATTTAGGACAATTATTGGGAAAAATGTTATTATTCGGTTTGTGTGGAAGTTCAGTTTATTGAACTTGCACACAAAGCACAATTTTATTAAAAAAAATAAAAGCGAATTAAATTATGCACCGTGTTGTCTAGTGCATTGGCCTTTGATTTGGTGTTGGTGCGATTGTTGTTGGTGTGTATATAACTCCTCCCTTCCCAGATTGAAGCGAAGGGGCCGAAGGGACAGTAGCTTCATCTAGGATTGCTTGTTTAATTTTAGTTGCATACATCCTTTTTAGAATGTAAATCACTGTTGCAATAATAATTAGCCATATAAGTGATTCGATGCCGTTCTGCAAGTTAAGTCTGGATGATATTGAAAGGATTTCATTCTGTTGTTGGAAATTGTAATCTGATAGCTTTTTTAATGTTATTGTCTTAATCTCAGATGAGGCGTGAATTTCAGAGATAGGTACTGGAGCAATGTATATGTCTTCCCAAAAAGTGTTTATATCATCACTATAGGTAATGTTATTTACGCATACTTCACAGTTCTTGTAATGTACTATGCCTGTACCATTCAATGAATATTTATTGATATTGCATGTCGTCTTTATTTGTGTTTTTGGTATATTATAGAATAAAATTAAGTTAGGTTCCGGCTGCCAAATGGATGGTGTATCACCGATGTCATCTATAACGCACTGTGCATCTTGGTTTTCAAATAGATGGCCAATACAGCTAGAGTTCACGGCTATTTCTTCTTTTTTAAATTTTGAACAAAAGAAAATATTTTCTATTTTTTGACATTTTTCCGAAGTATACATGATCTTAAGTTCATTTAATATTATATAAGGTTCTGTAACAATAATTTTTGTTTTATTAATAGGTATGGGAATAATGTGATAAAATTGGTAGGGATTGGGATCAAAGTTGGGAATGTGCACATTAAAAATAATATTGGATTCATTATAGTAAGCCTGAAGTCCGAGTAGTTCGTAAATGTTTTCTACAGATTTAGTGTTAATGGTTGAATTTTCTAAATGTCTTCTAATATATTCGATTTCTTCTGGATGTATAGTAGAATTAGTTTAGGAATTAGATTAAGTTTTGCTAGAATAATGTCTTCTAATATATTCGATTTCTTCTGGATGTAGAATTAGTTTAGGAATTATATTAAGTTTTGCTAGAATAATGGCTTCTGAAATGTCGTTTATGTGACTTTTAAGTATGTCAATGTTGTAGTTTATTGGATTGAGGTATTGTATTTCTCTAATTGTGGTTTCTGTGCTTTTAACAAGGTAGTTAGTTTGATTTGTATTTCGGTTTAAAAATAGTTCTATGGTTTCTTGTACCTCGTCAATGTGGTTTGTTATATTAGAAAATCTAGCAACCATATTCATATTAAATTTATGATCTTTTTCCATGGTATCTTTAATTATTTTATTATTAGATTGCAGTTCACCAATTTGACGGTTTATTTCTTGGGCGTCACTAGCGTCCATATTTCCTGTAATAAATTTTATTGCATGTCCCATTCCATTAATAAGGCCGCGTTTGGTGCATTTAGTCATCAAACTACTTAATTTTAGTTTCAATTCTTTAATTTTTATTTTTGTTGTGTCCGTTTAAATTTTTGTTGCACTATTTCTTTCGAAGGCTCTAACTGTGTTGTTGATTTTGTCAATGTTTCCTTTATAATTCTCTAGATTAACAATATGAATGAGATTGCTATAGCTTGTAACATGCCTTGCTGTTCCTAGATTTATTGGCAGAATACCTTTACTGTTAGATAAGTCACGAATCTCAATGTATTGTGCCGTAATTAACTTGGCCCTAAAAAGAGAAATTTTTATACCCTCCAAAAAAGAATTTGGAGGGTATATTCACTTTGTCATTCCGTTTGTAACGCATCGAAATATCCATCTCAGACCCCATAAGGTATATATATTCTTGATCAGTGATGAAATCTAAGACGAACTGAGCATGTCCGTCCGTCCGTCCGTCTGTGGAAATCACGATTCAGTCCAAACGAAAAGAGACTCTTGAAATTTGGCATAAATATATTTTAAAACTTAGAGCAGGTTAAGTTCGAAGATGGGCTAAATCGGGCAAGAGGTAAAAAAGTTCCCCTAAGAAGAACTAAACCAACCCAGAAAAAACAACATAATTTTTAAAGTTTTTTGGTTATTTTGTTAAGCAAATGATATATTTTTATGTCAAATACGGTCCAACGCCTTAAACTTGGAGCCATTAAATAAAATAAAAATATTTTTTGAGCCCGCCCACTTCAGTGGGCGTTGTTATAGGCAAAAATAGCATAAAAATTTAACAAATTGTTTTACTTAAGCCTACATTCCTTAAAAATAACACTTTTAAGCTTTAATGACGAAGCTGAGACGAAACCTGGTACTACTCTGCCTAACCCCCTCCTTCCCCTTCGCCCCCTAAATGACCCTACCAAAAAAAAATTTCTTTTTTTAAATTTTGTATATAATCATCCCAAGCATTTATCTTTAGAGTTTTATGACTGCCGATTTTTGCCCTACCTCCCCCCACCTCTTCCTTTGCCCCCTAAATGACCATACCAAAAAAAATTTTTTTTTTTAAATTTTGTATATAATCATCCCAAGCATGTATCTTTAGAGTTTTATGACTGCCGATTTCTGCCCTACCCCCCTCCCCCCCTTCTTCCTTTGCCACCAAAATGACCCTACCTAAAAAATATGTTTTTTTAAATTTTGTATATAATCATCCCAAGCATTTATCTTTAGAGTTTTATGACTGCCGATTTTTGCCCTACCTCCCCCCACCTCTTCCTTTGCCCCCTAAATGACCATACCAAAAAAAATTTTTTTTTTTAATTTTGTATATAATCATCCCAAGCATTTATCTTTAGAGTTTTATGACTGCCGATTTCTGCCCTACCTCCCCCGACCTTTTTCCTTTGCCCTCTAAATGACCCTACCAAAATAAAGAAATTTTAATTTTGTATATAATTATCCCAAGCATTTATTTTTAGAGTTTTATGACAAAGGTGAAATGTTTCCCCTACAGCCCTTGCCAGAGCGACCCCGCCAAAATACAGTTTTTATAGCCTCCAAAGAGAATTGTGATGAAGTCTAAGACGGTCTAGCAATGCCCATACGTTGGTCTGTGGAAAACATGATATTGTATATTTTTGAACCCCGCCCCCTTTAGTGGGCGTTGACTTACGATATTATATAAAGGAACTCTGTCCCACCAAGTTAAACATTTCAAATTCACTTACTAAATATTTGGAGGGTTATTAGTTGTAGTTATTGTATGAAGGTTATCGTCTTTTACTTTATGTTTTGAAAATCTTGAGGTGATTTTATTCCTTCTGCAATTTTTTCTGTATACAGTGTCATTAATTTGTCTAATTTCGGGGTCTCGTCGGGAAGTATTTAATTTGTCTATGCGTTTCAAGGAGGAGGATTCTAATTTTTCTTTAATTTTTGGAAATAATGTTTCTTGGAATTCATTGAGCTTCCTAAGGTAATCGTGTTCATTGTTGAATTTTACATTTTTGTCAAACTTGTACGTTCGTCAATGGAAAAGTTCAAAAGGTGTTAGTTTAGTGGCAGAATGTACTGAGTTGTTGTAAGTTATTACTACTTCTGTAATCATTTCTTCGTGGTCAATTTCTGACCTATTAGCCCTTTTGCTTTCCAAAATTATTCTATAAATTTCAGTGAAGGTGGAGTAAAGTCTTTCTACAGGTGAGTTGCTACTTGTTTGTTGAAAAGATGTATAATGAAGTTCGATATTATATTGTCTGCAAAATTCTTTGAAGATGTTGCTCGTAAATTCCGAGCCTTGGTCGCAAACGATTTTTTTGGGAATACCGTATGAGCATATAAAATTTTTTAATGATTTAATTACTGTTATACTATTTCTGTTTTCGAGAGCATAGGCTACCGCGAACTTTGAGAATTTATCGATAATTGTTAGATTTTGGTGGTTATTAATTGTGTAAATATCGATATGCAATATATCTAATGGTTTAGATGGTGTTTCTGGTAGTTTAAATTTTACTTTGGGAGGTTGCCTATCATATTTAAGTGTTTGACACTTGTCACAGTTATTAATTGTTTTATTTATTAGGTCCTTCATATAAGGAAAGTAGTATTTCCTTTTAAGATGTTTATAGCATTCGATTATGCCTCTGTGATTATTATTTTCATGGTACTCTTTTATCAATTTTTCTTGATCGTCATTTTGTCTGATATCTTCTAAAATTTCCTTACATCTTAGTAACTTAAAAAGCTTGCTGTGTGAAAAGTATTTTGTATAAATGTCCTGTACTATTTTAAAGATGTCATCATCGGTGTATATAACGGTTAACCTGTTAGGTGGGCAAAATTTTTTTAATATATCAGTCATTATTTCTTCATTGAAATGGGGTCGTCTTATAACACGCCTTTGCCTATTCCTGAATATAGTTTCTAGCGTCATTGGACGTCCCAATTCAGTTTTCTCTAAAATCAATTGTATGTTAAATTCGTTGAGAGGCCTTTCTGATATAAAGATTCCGTCATCGAAGTTTTCATTGGAAGAATGAATTGTGGTACCTTGGGTGCCTTGATTAGAATCATTTTCATTAATATCGACATCCATGTGGTTTACATCAATTTTAACTCTGCTTAAAGCGTCAGCGTTAGTATTTTTTGTCCCCTTTTTATAATGTATTTCGTAGTCGAACTCTTCCAGTTTTAGCCTCCATCGTACTAGTTTCGAATTTGGGTCCTTCAGACTCATTATCCAGGTTAAAGGACGATGGTCCGTGACAATTTTAAACTTTCGACCGTATAAGTACGGGCGAAAATATTTGGTTGCCCATACAATTGCTAATAACTCCTTTTCTATAGTGGAATAGTTGATTTCGGAATCGCATAGTGTACGGCTAGCGTAGCATATTGGCTTATCCATGCCAATTGGGCCTTGTGATAAAATAACTCCTATGGCAAATCCACTAGCATCAGTTGTAAGAACGAATGGCTTAGAGAAATCTGGGTACTGAAGAATAGGATCATTGGATAATATATTTTTGCATATTTCAAAAGCATTTTTATAATTTTGGTTGAAATTGAGTTTGCTGTTTTTCTTTAGACACATTGTCAAAGGCTTAACAATTTTTGCGAAATCTTTTATAAATTTTCTGTAATACCCCACTAGCTCCAAAAAGGACTTGATATCTTTTGGTGTCTTAGGGATTGGCAAATTTCTGATTGCCTCTAATTTTGCAGGGTTAGGTTTAATGCCCTCTGTTGAAACAATATGTCCAAGGAATGAGATTTCCTTCCTTAAAAATTCAGATTTGTCTAATTGTATTTTGAAATTTGCTGTTTTTAGTCTTTCAAAAACTTGTCTCAGGTTTTGAATATGTTCCTCCAGAGAGGTAGAAAATATGATAATATCGTCGAGGTAAACTAGACATGTTTTTCCTATAAAATCCTTTAAGACGTTGTCCATTACCCTCTGAGAGGTAGAAGGGGCATTTTTTAGTCCAAAAGGCATCCTTATGTATTCAAAATGCCCGCCCTCGACTGTGAAAGCAGTCTTTTGGACATCTTTCGGATCCATTTCGATTTGATGGAATCCGCTGGCAAGGTCTAGTGTTAAAAAGTACATACATTTGCCCAGTTTATCCAGAATATCGGTGATATTCGGTAAAGGGTATCTGTCTGAAACTGTTTTTTCATTCAGTTTACGGTAGTCAATAACAAGGCGCCATTTTTGTTTTCCGCTGGCGTCCTTTTTCTTTGGAACTACCCATACGGGAGAGCTCCAGGGCGAGTAAGACGGTTTAATTATGCCTTGTTCCAGCATGTTACTTATTTGCTTCCTTACCTCATCTTTATGGATGTAAGGGTAGCGATATGATTTAGTATATATTGGTATTTCGTCTGTTGTTTGTATAGTATGTTTAATTCGATTTGTAAATGAAAGGCTTTGATTTTCTTTGTAAAACACCGAGTTGAATTGACGACAGAGTTTAAGGAGAAGTTTCCTTTCTTCCACGTTTAAATGTTCTAGTCGTAAAGAGGATTTTATGTCTTCTTCCTTATTATTTTCAAAATATTCTGGATTAATGCAATTGAGCTCCACGTAATTTGAAGAGTCATAAGGGTCTACTTTTATTGGTTGCTCAAGGTATAAAATTTGGTCGGAATTTGATTTATTTATTACTTCCATGTTACTATGCCAATTATCTGAAATGTAAATGCCTTCAGAAATCTCAAGGTTTGTTGAAATCTTTGTTTGATTAACAAGGATTTCACCATTCTTGATATCGACAGGAAGTCTTATAATGTTTTTTGAGCTAGCTGGTACTAAATATTTATGTGCAGTTTGGTGTTATCAAGAAATTATTTTCTAAGTCAATGTTAGCTTTGAGGTTTTGTAGCATATCGATTCCTAAAAGCCCGTCGAAGTAATTATGGAATTTAAAAATTAGAAATTCTAATTGACCATTTTCATTAAATTCTCTGAATATGGGCATGTAAGTTTTTGAATTTAATGTATATTTATTAGATATAGTAGTGATGGTTACGGGTTGTCAAGTTATTTGGTCCTTTAAAGGTACAAATTCGGGGTTGATAAAAGACTAAGAGGTTCCTGAGTCAATTAGGAATCTTAAGGATCGACCAAATGGGGATGATATCAGTATGAATGGTAGTTTTGTCCCATGCTTGTTTATATCTATATATCCCGTGGAATTTTCGAGGCTAATGCTTGAAAATTTTGGGAGTCATCGATGTTAGGAATGATTGGATACTCGGGATTTGGATGATTGTTAATGTTATGGAAATTTGGATAATTTCTGGTTTGATTATTGTTATGGAATTTTGGGTAAATATTAGTTTGATTAATGTTATGGAAGTTTGGATAATTTTCATTTTCATTGTTATGGGAGTTTGGATAATTTCTAGTTTGATTATTGTTATGAAATTTTGGGTAAATATCAGTTTGATTAATGTTATGAAAATTTGGATAATTTTCAGTTTGATTAATGTTATGGAAGTTTGGATAATTACCATGGGAATTTGAGTTTGATCGTGATTGAAAGTTTTGTCTGGTTATGCCCGTTTTATTGTACGAATATGTTATGTCTAAAATTTGTTCGGGTTGTATTACCGTCACTAGCTTCTGTTTTAACAGGCATTATAGCATTTCCAACATTATGATTACTGTGAGTCCAGTTATTGTTGTTGAAATGACGATTAAATTGAGGTCCGTTAAACTGTCTTTGTTCTGAATTAAATTGTATTTAAACGGGTTAAAAGGGGTTAGAGATATACTTATGCTATTCTCAACTTCCAGGAATTTTTAAATGAAATGCATATTTTTCAGAAACGTTATAATATTTAATTATGTGTTTATTGACCTTTCAAGTTTAGTATATAGCGATTTCAGAATAGGATGTATACTTATATATTTATTCAGTTCAGATTTCATATGTATTGAAATCTTACTCTGTCTCACTTTTAATTTTAATTAGTGTTATTTATTAGTTTTTTTTTTTTTATCGTTTAATTTAACTTGTATAAATATAAATGCACAAATTAAGTGTTTTAAGGGTAAGTTAATATAAATTTAGGGTTTCTTTTTGAAATTGAGATTTTAGGGTTTTGTCTTGTAAATTAACACTTGGATAAATACAAATGTGCACCTTAAGGAATTTAAGGTTGAGTTAGTATAAATTTAGGTTTTTGTTGTTTTCTTAATTTAAGTAATTTTAGCACCTTTATATTTCCTTTCGTTTATAATTATACTAAAGTTGTTTTATTTTTCTTTTTGCAAAAATTTTATTTTCTATATAATATTAATTCAGATTTGGTTTGAACTTCTTTTTTTCCTTTTTCAGTGATTTTATGTTTTTCCAATTTTTTTTTACACTATGTTAATTATAAACTTTTAATCGACTTGTAGGGACGAGGGTATCACGAACTAATGTTTTATTCTGTTTTCTGTTGATCGACGTTGGCTGCAGCTATTTGTGTTGGGGTTATTGTTGACTTAGTTGTCAGGGTTGGAAATAGCTGCACCATATTGTTCACTGAGGTGAACAAATTGCCCGTAGTATGGTCTTTGGAATTTATAATATGGTGGTGGAGTTTTTGGTTGATAAGGTTTATGTGTTTCTTGGACCTGTTTTACTGACGTAATGTTTTGCTCCTTTATACAATAAGCAAGTGCTGTTGGTAAACTGTCTGGACGCATAGCACGAATCGTAGCGCCTAATGGGTCTTTGAGTCCAGAAAGAAATGCGTTCAAGCACATTTCGGAGAATAATTCCCTTTTTGAATTGATGACTTTTTGATCTTTCTCATTGATCAGGACGTTATTTAAAAGTGCTGCCTGAATTTCGATAATATCTCCGTGAAACTGTTCGAGTGTTCCATCAGTTTGCCTAATACTATGAAGATCTCTGATCAGTGTTGTTTCAGTTCTTTTGTCTGCAAAGGCTGATATTAGGTTATTTTTGATTTCAGCCCAATCTAATTGTGTTAAATATGTGTTCAATAGTTTGTTTGCTGTCCCTACTATTTTATTCCTGATAGCCCTAAGTATGATTTGACCGTAAGGTGTCTTTTCCGTCCCTTTCAAAAATAGTAGTATTTCTTCAACGTTAGTTATAAAATCGTATAGTAGACGAGGGTTCCCATCAAAACTAGGAAGATCTTTAATGACATCCGGGATTCTTAAGGAGTTAAAGATTTCTTGCATGTTCGAAAAGGTTTGGAGTTGGTTTTGCTGTGCAGTGTGGGAAGTGGATTGAGTTTGTGTTAAATCTTGATGTTGCATATTTATTGGTAAATTTTTTAAACTTGGATATTGAGATTGACAATGTAATTTTTCTGGTATAGTTTCAAGGCTTCTTGATTTCTTTTTTAGATTTTGTAAATTTGATAAAGCTACTGTTTTTTCTTTTCTTTTAAACATTTAGTAAATAATTATTTAATTATGATAACTTAGTTTCTAGAGCTTACAATAAAAACAGGAGTTTAGTTTTCATTTGCATTGAGAAATATATTGGTTTTCTTGAAAGGCTGAGTAGGTTCCAGTTGTAAATGGATTGAAATCCAACGGTTTCGGCTTGGCTGACTTCAACTTCAGTGTCCTATGCTGAGTTTGATGATTTAAGTAGGGATATTCTTCCTTGTTGTTTATGTTGACGGTGATATTCTTTCACCGTTTTTTTTTTGTTCTTTTATTTACAGAGGATGATTTTTACCTTTTTATAAAAATTGTTCACTATTCTTTATTTATGAGGATATTCCTTCCCCTTTTCTAAAACTTTTATTTATAAGGATATTCTCTCTTTTTGTTCTTTTATTTACAGAGGATGATTTTTTCCTTTTTATAAAAATTGTTCACTATTCTTTATTTATGAGGATATTCTCTCTTTTTCAAAATTGTTCACTATTATTTATTTATGAGGGTATTCCTTCCCCTTTTTCTAAAACTTTTATTTATGATGATATTCTCTCTTTTCCAAAATTGTTCATTATTATTTATTTATGAGGATATTCTTTCCCCTTTTTCAAGAATTGTTCACTATTATTTATTTATGAGGATGTTCTTTCCCCTTTTTCTAAACTTTTATTTGTGAGGGTATTCTTTTTTTAAATTGTTCACTATTATTTATTTATGAGGATATCTTTCCCCTTTTTCAAAAATTGTTCACTATTATTTATTTATGAGGATATTCTTTCCCCTTTTTAAAAATTTTCACTATTATTTATTTATGAGGATATTCTTTCCCCTTTTTCTAAACTATTCTTTATTTATGAGGATATTCTTTCCCCTTTTTCACTGTTTTAGTTTATTGTCACCGCACCGATTCCGCAACTGCCCGATACGACTGCGCCAAGTATGTTATCTTTTTAGTTCTTAATAAAAAAAACAACCTTTTCTTTTGATTACCAATTTATTTCTGACTTTATTAATTTGTTTTACAATATTTTTATAATACTTAATTGTTAATTAAGCTTAAATGTTATTAATTCTTGGAAAAATTTTATTATTCGGTTTGTGCGAAAGTTCAGTTTATTGAACTTGCACATAAAGCAATAAAATATTAATTTTACAATTTTAATTTTGTTTACAATATTTGTTATACTAAGCTTAAATATTATTTAGGACAATTATTGGGAAATATGTTATTATTCGGTTTGTGTGGAAGTTCAGTTTATTGAACTTGCACACAAAGCACAATTTTATTAAAAAAAATAAAAGCGAATTAAATTATGCACCGTGTTGTCTAGTGCATTGGCCTTTGATTTGGTGTTGATGCGATTGTTGTTGGTGTGTATATAACTCGCGCGTATAGATGTTAACACATCAAAAACATTAGTATTAAATACATAGTCAAATATGTAGATGATATCTTCGCAATTATCAATCAAAAAGACAAGGACACAATTCTAAACATTTTATACCAATACCATTCCAAACTTCAGTTTACTATTGAAATTGAAAAAAATAATTTCTTAAATTATCTTGACTCAACCCTTTATAGGGAAAAAAATAAAATCTTATTAGATTGACAAGATAACAAAGCGACTTGGTTTACGAATTACAATGCAAAGGAAACAGCAAAGATGAATGCAACCTTATATAAGTTATGTGAATTTATGTTCACATTCTTTGAGTACTTAACTGCAACTGATCTTTATTCATTTTTAAAATTTACAAAATCATTTTACAAATACAAATTGATTATTTAAAATTATTGCTTATATTAAATTATTGGGCAATCGAAATCGACAAAACCGCCCACGAAGTATTTGTAATATGAGAACCACCAAAATGTAAAACGTTTAAGTGTTCTACTTAAATGTTTGAGGTTCAATAAACCAAAGCAATGCTTAGTAATGAAAACAATTATAAACATTTTAGGGTTGAGCAATACAAAGTAATATTTAATAATAAAGCAATGGTAAACATTTTAGAGTACCACAACCTTATAGTTCGTTGTACTCACAAAAGAAACAACAAAAGAATTGACGTAATAAAATGAAAAGTAATGAAAAATACAAATAAATGTTTTTATTGCTAACTTATCGACTACTGCACTCCGGTACCCTACCTCAGTAGGAAATTTAGGTTTTCTCTGGCGGAAGGGTTCTCCCCATTGCACGGATCCGTACAGATTTTTGCGGACGGTTCCAAACGGGGGGGCAGGGTCGGTGGGGGTGTCTTTATTCCAGACTTTGGAATCGAGATGTCCTTCAGACTCCCGGATGAATGTAGCGTTTTACAGGCGGAAATATCTGCCGTCAAAAGGGCAGCGTTGTGGCTAAGGTTTATCGGATATCGAACCGGGACATCCAATTCATTACCGACAGTCAGGCTGCAATAAGGTCTCTTACGGCGGTGTATAGCACATCCCTACTTGTCCAGGAATGCCGCGGAGCCCTTGACGGACTTGCGGAACATTCACGCATCACCTTGAACTGGGTGCGGGGACATGGGACCACCATGGGCGATATTAAGGCGGATGAACTGGCGGGGAGAGGAACCACACTTCAGGAGGCCGACATTGACCAACTAAGTGGGATTCCACTCTCATCCTGCTGGAGACGCATTGATACTGCACTATTCGAATTAGCTCAAGACAGGTGGTTCAGAGAATCCACTTGCGAAATATCAAGAGTCTTATGGCCCCGCCTGGACTCTAAGAGGACGAGGAATCTTTTGAACTTCCTTTGGGATCCATGCCAGGCGCATGGGTCTTCCCTATAATGACTACTGCTCCAGTTGCAATGATGAGGAGGAGGAGGAAAGCATTGCACACCTCCTCTGCTTCTGCCCTGCTCTGGAGGAGCAGCGCCTGCAGTCTCTGGGCAGGACACGCTTTGGAGACATTTCGGAGATATCAGAAATAGGGCTAAGATACCTGAGTCTCTTTATTAGGAGCAGTGGCTGGTTCGGCAGCTGACTCCCCTGGGACGTGTATGCACGACCATAGCTGTTGGTTATGTATCCCATTCTCTTCTTTACTTTCTTCTTTACTATCTTCTTTACTATCTTTCTTACCTTAACTTCGACTATCCCTACTTCTTCCTCATCTCTTATCTTTTCACTCTTCCTTAATACAGGTATCACAAAGGGATCAACATAATTGGACCCAAGTGGGCTGGACTATCTTTTTTTTCCTTTACCAGCAACCTGCTAACCTAACCTAACCTAACTTATACATAGGTACGACTAAAAGAAACCTAGAAACCAGAATGTCAGAACACAAAAGCGATATCGCCAAACAAAAAACATCAACAGCTTTATTATTAAGGTAATAACTGACTCTTTCGAAAATAAAAAAATTTGTTCTTCTGTATTTTTGGATATACAGCAGGCTTTTGATAAAGTATGGCATGAGGGATTATTATACAAATTAAAATATATGCTTACTGCTCCATTGTATTTATTCTTCTTATTATATTTGAAAAGCAGATGTTTCTACGTCAAACAACGATTTTTCTCATATTTGTCAAATAGAAGCTGGAGTTCGAAATAGTGTACATATTTTATCCTCTGAACAGACAAGTTTACATCAACGAGATTGAAAAACATGAGATTGAAAAATGTATGCATGCTTCACTTTATACATAAATAAATCTTGAGTGT
Organism: Linnaemya tessellans; assembly: GCA_951800035.1. NCBI lineage: Eukaryota > Metazoa > Arthropoda > Insecta > Diptera > Tachinidae > Linnaemya > Linnaemya tessellans. The sequence goes on along the minus strand of OX637534.1, from coordinate 73,167,108 downwards.
ACAGGAATGTGCATCGAATTTCAAGTGTATACTTTGAACAGAGATGGGCATAATGCACTATATTTTTAGTGCACTAACAATTTCACTACCAGTATTTACTTAGTGGTAGTGCAATTTTTTTTCACTACCACTAAATGGTTAGTGGAACATCAAATTGGACTACCACTAACCATTTAGTGGTATTTAGAAAAATTTGCACTACCACTAAATTTTAGTGGTAGTGAAATTTTAATAGCACTATCACTAAATTTAGTGGTATTTAAAACATATTGCACTAACACTAAATTTAGTGGTATCGAAAAAAAAGTGAAGCAAATTCGATGCATTATGTAATATAATAAATAAAATTGAACTTATATTTTCAGGCTTTCATTCAAATGGTTACAATATTTTTTAGTTTATTCCAGACATGTTAGCTTCTCTTAAAACAAACATTTCAAAATTGCTGTCGCTCAGGTTTTACTTTTTAGATCACTTGATAATTCCAGCAAAAGAAAACAATCGTTCCACTGGGGCTGAAGATGGAACTGCGGTATTATATTTGACAAAAATTTGTTTAGCAATTGTATAACTGTTCAGCATATCCAAACAAGTTTCGTTATCCGAGAGGTACGCACCAGTTTCACGCGAATCATTCCCCAATTTAGGTGTTTCATGAATGTAACATTAGCAATGATGCTTTTTGGCTTTTAAGTTACTCGTAACTTTTATTAAATATTTTAGGAAAACATTCCCTAAATTAAATATTTGTTATTGGCTGTTTACATCTCCCATGTCATGTACTTACCTCTACACTTAAGCAGTACATTCATGAGATGCTCCTAAATTCTACGCCTCTGGGTCTAGAGATTAAGCGGGATGGCCACACATCCAAATGATACTTCAAACTTGTGTATGTGTTGGTGAAATGCAGTTTAACAGTGAAAATCTAAATTGTTTTGATATTCTTCAAACTCACACCAAACCATACGTGTGAGTTTTTATACCCTTCACAAAAAAGTGAAGGGGTATATACTTGTATAGGTTTGTCATTCCGTGTGTAATTTCTTCGATATGCACATGGGACCCCATAAAGTATATATATTCTGGATCCTTATGAATAGCGATGGCGATTGAGCGATGTCCGTCTGTCCGCCCGTCTGTACGTGAAATCGGTTTTCCCAAGCCCCCAGAAGAGCTAGAGACTTCGTTGGATTGGAAATGAACTTAAATAGAGTGCTATTGAAATTCAGAAAGATCCAAAGTATAGTTCCAGAGCTGGGAACAAAGAAAGAAAGAAGAATTACATCTGTGAAGGGTATTTAAGATTCGGCACAGCCGAATATAGGACTTTTACTTGTTTTTTTAAATTAGGACCGGTACTGAGAGGATGGCCCCTACTCATGCGTACATTGGGCTCGAACTAGGAAAATTGGTTGTGGGAAAGAGGATAAAGGAAATAGTGTCTATGAACATTCGGTTTGAATTTTTTCATGCTATATACAGCAGGAAAGACACCGCAAGGAGTTTATTCCACATACGGGCAAAGAATGAATTTTTTCTGTAACGCGTAGTGCGGTTGACTAGTAAATCCACTACATATGGATATGATAGCACTCTAGAGCGTGTTGAGCGTAGAAAAGTGTGCGTTTCTGGAAAGATGTCCTGACTTAGTTGGAACAAAACCGATTATACTAACGATTTAATCAGTGAAACGCACCCCACATTGCGTCGATGCTCAAGTGAGTCAACAGAGTTGGCTACCCTACCGTCCCCTATAATTTTCTTCGCCCTCTCCTGTACACTGTCGAGTGACTTCAAAATATACCTTGAAGCACCGGCTTATACATGAGAGTTGTATACCATTTTCGGTTCGATGTAAGTGGTATAAATTGTAAGGAGATCAGATTTGTATGTCTCACACTGCCTTAGAAAGTCGAGGCACTTGAACGCTTCTTTTGAAACATGAAAAATATGCTCTGTCCATCGAATGTCACACTGGATTTTCATGCCAAGAACACCAAAAGCTTTTGATTCCTCAATATCTATACCACCCATATTTACAGATGAAGCAGCGTGATCGGGATTGCGTCGGTGTGTAAGCAAACAACATTGAGTCTTATGGGTATTGAAATTTATTCAGTTTTTGTGACCCCATTCCACAATTTTATTGAGGTCACCGTTGAGCGCAAAGCTCATATTGTGCCTCATCGCCCCGATCTCTGACGATGTCGGTCTATTAATGAAAGCATATGAATGGCAAAGGCTGCTATCATCTGCAAAAGAGTAGATAGGAGTTAAAGTCTGACATAGAAGGTCCTTTAGAAATATAAGAAATAGTGTAAGAGAAAGAAATTGGAGTGCAAACAAGCCAATTTTACGCCGAGTTTTTTGCGCGAACTTGGAATATCTCTCGCAAAGTCTTACATGGCAATACCAAAGGGCGTGCCAAGAACTCAATCAGGAGTGTCTATGCTTTCTGCTATCAACCAAAGAAATTTAGTAGATGAACCAAGCGGCTCAATAATCCGGTCCCACGATTTACTGGTCCGTGAACCATCTGGAACTAAGCAGAGCTTATCGCTATCTTTTGAAATTCCTTCAATGAAGCGAAAAATGTTTTCCTCTTGTAATCGAAGGAAAATATTGATTTCATATTTGTTATATCGAAAAGTCAAAATATAGAAACTATATTCAGTAAACAATGTGCTGGTTTTGCAAAAAAAGGGGGTTTGTAAAAATGCTCATAATCGCAATGTTTGTGAAAAATGTATTGAACATAAATTATTATAAAATAAAACGATATATAAAACAAATAACCATTAATACTCATAAATCATGACCTTGATTGAACACGTAAAAGAACTATATTCGGCTGCGCCGAATCTTAAATACCCTTCACAGATGTAATTATTCTTTCTTTTTTGTTGCCAAAACAGAAAGTAGGTTTAATTAAAAAATCAAAATGATGTTATCGGTTACTTTTATATTTAAGAAAACGTTTAAACTTTTCGGCTAGGAAGCTAAATGTTTGGCTTTTCTTATATCTAATACCTATGAACGTCTTTCAAAAATATTACATATATTTAATTTACAAACAAAACAAAAAATCCGTTTCATGTGCCCCAAATAGGAGGGACCGGAAATAAGAGTTATTTTTAAATTTTTGAAGAAATAAATCATACATAAATGATCATCGTAGAAAACTTTTAATTACACCATCATGATTTTTAGGCGAAATGCATCCAACATATTGCATGATTTTTAAATTTTTTATTTTTATTTAAAAAATCAAAAGTAAGAGTTATTTTTGATATTAATTTTTTTAAATGAAAAATAAGAGTTATTTTTGATTTTTATTTTTTTAAATGAAAAATAAGAGTTATATTTGATTGTTATTTTTTTAAATGAAAAATAAAAGTTATTGTTGATTTTTATGTTTTTAAATGAAAAGTAAAAGTTATTTTTGATGTTTATATATTTATATCAATAATAAAAATCAATTCAAAACTCTTATTTATTTGTTGATGGCGTATGTATTATAATATGCTGCTTCATTCAAATTTCTATATGAATATAATATATTATGTGACTTATCCATTATCAGCTATAAAAACATGAATGCATAGAAATAGCTTATAAGTTTTGGCTGCCATTCAAGTCAGTGTTAAGAGGTCGTTTTCAGGTGTTCAATTTTACCATCATAATTGATTTTGAATGTTCCCCAGATAAATTATATCTCAATTCTCCCAATATTAATTAATTAAATGATCTTTCTACACTGACTTGAGTGGCAGGTACAGAATGAACAATTAAAGTTAATAATCGAAGCCATGGAAACACAAACATATTACCTATGTCACGAATTTTGAATTGATTTTTATTATTGATATAAAAATATAAAAATCAAAAATAACTTTTATTATTGATATAAAAATATAAAAATCGAAAATAACTTTTATTTTTCATTTGAAAATATAAAAATCAAAAATAGCTTTTATTTTTTATTTAAAATAATAATAAATATCAAAAATAACTCTTATTTTCTATCTAAAAACATAAAAATCAAAAATAATTCTTATTTCTTGATTTTTTTGATAAAAGTCATAACAGTTACGGTCCCTGGTAAGTAGTACTGATTACTGAATTTTTTTTCAGTATACAGTAAACTTTACCGATTACTGAATTTTTTTTCAGTAATCAATAAAATTTACTGAATACTGATCTTTTTTTCAGTAATCAGGAAAAATATACTGTTAATGAAAATTAAAGTGCAGTAATATATACTGAAAAAGTACTGGTACTGCAAATTGTCCATCTATGTCAAATAGACATGCGACGTAAGTTTTTGTGAACCAATATAATACACTATCAAAAAGCGTGTTGTTGGTTCTCCGTGAGCTCTACTCAGCAACGCCGATTTTATAAAAGTGGTCATCAATGACTATATAATTTTCGAATTTGTGTGACATTTCAAAATTTCTTATTTCAAAATTTCTAAGCAAAGTGGTTTTATTTACTAATTTTGACATCAATCATTCGTTTTAAAAATAATTTTGATCATACAAAAGCGTAATAAATAAGTAAAAATGTTATATTCGACCAGGTCGAACATTAAATACCCTCCAAATATTTAGTAAGCAAATTTAAAAGGTTTAACTTGGTGGGAGAGAGTTCCTTTAAGACATATCTGTACCCAATTTTAAATCTCTATTTTGACATAGTCATTCCGGCAAGGGCCGTGGGAGAGACATTTCACCTCTCAGCTTTTTATAAAAATTTTTCAATATTTACACAATTTTCATAATATCGTACGTCAACTCCCACTACAAAGACGGGGTCCAAAAATAGATTATAACATGTTTTCCACAGATGAACGTATGAGCATTGCTAGATCGTCTCAGACTTCATCATTGATCAAGAATATATACTTTATGGGGTCCAATTCTTTTTTAAGAGTATTAAAACTGTATTTTGTCGGGGTCTCTCTGGCAAGGCCGTAGAGGAGACATTTCAACTTTGCCATAAAACACAAAAATAAATGTTCGGAATAATAAAATGTAAAATTTATTTATACTTGTATATCCTCCAAAACAAGAATTTGGAGGGTATATTCACTTTGTCATTCTGTTTGTAACGCATCGAAATATCCACCCCATAAAGTATATATATTCTTGATCAGTGATGAAATCTAAGACGATCTGAGCATGTCCGTCAGTCCGTCTGTGGAAATCACGATTCAGTTCAACCGAAAAGCACTAGACTCTTGAAATTTAGTATAAATATATTTTGAAGGATAAAGCAGGTTGAGTTCGGAGATGGACTAAATTGGGCATGAGGGAAACAAGTTCCCCTAAGCAGAACTAAACCAACCCAGAAAATTTTTAAAGTTTTTTGCTTATTTTGTTAAGCAAATGATATATTTTTACGTCAAATACTGTCCAACGCGTTTAACTTGGAGGCATAGATAAAAAAAAAATTATTTTTGGACCCCGCCCACTTTAGTGGGCATTATTATATGCAAAAATAGCATAAAAATTTATTAAATTGTTTTACTTAAGCCTACATTCCATAAAGATAACATTTTTAAGCTTTAATGACGAAGCTAAAATGAAACCTGGTACTATTCTGCCCTACAGCCTCCTCCCCCACCTAAATGACCCTACAAAAAAAAAACAAGTAAAAGTGCTATTTTCGGCTGTGCAGAATCTTAAATACCCTTCATAGATATAATTCTTCTTTCATTCTATGTTGCCAAAACAGAAAGTAGGTTCAATTAAAAAATCAAAATGATGTTATCGGTTAATTTTATATTTAAGAAACCATTTAAATTTTTCGGCTAGGAAGCTAAATGTTTGGATTTTCTTATATCTAATACCTATGAACGTCTTTCAAAAATATTATATATATTTATTTTACAAACAAAACAAAAAATCCGTTTCATGTACCCCAAAAAGTTCTAATTGTCCAACCGTAGAATCGTCTTTTAGATTTTGTTTGTTTTTAATACCAGTTTACTTCTTTCTGATATATAAAGTAGGTATAATTCATCATAAAAATCAAAAATAACAAATATAATGGCTGCTTTTATGAATCAGAAAATGTCGATTTTCCAACTCTGGAACCGAATTTTTAATATTTTAATTTTAATTTAATTTGTTTTTGATAAATAAAATAGGTTTAATTCACTAAAAACACAAAATTTGGAATATATGTATGTACTTTTATGTACCAAAAAATTTGGATTTTCCAACCCTGGAACCGAATTTATAATTTTTTGATACTAGTTTAGTTTTTTCTGAAATATCTAATAGGTTTAATTCACTAAAAGCACAAAATTTGAATTTATGTATGTACTTTTATGTACGAAATATATTTCGATTTTCCAACTCTGGGAGCGAATTTTTATTTTTTGAACATAGTTTTACACGACAAAAAAATTAAAATTTTTAAACTTTTTGGCCACTTTCAGGTACCATAAAATATTTCATTTGTCCAACCCTGGAGTCGAAATTTTGATTTTTTAAGATTTTAATGCCAATTTTGTTCTTCCTGAATTATAAAACTGCTTTAATTACCAAAAAGAAACAACGACAATTGCCTTTTTGGTTACTTTTAAGCAGAATAAATATCTCAATTACCAAACCCTGGAAACGAAATTTAATTTTTTTAATGAAATAATTTTATTTAAGAAAAACTTAATATTTGTAACCATTTAGGTAATTTTTATGTACCACAAAATATTGCAGTTATCCAACCCTGGAATTAATATATTTTTTTTTTATTTTTGATACCAATTTGGTTTTTCCTGAACTAAAAAATAGTTTGAATCAGTAAAATAACAACGTCAATTGCCTTTTTGGTTACTTTTGTGTATAAAAAAATATTTCAATTTCCCAACCCTGGAAGCGAAATTTAAATTTTTTAAAATTTTCTTTATAAATGCAAATCTTGCTGCGGTATAAAGTAGTTTTGTTTATGAAAAACTCGAATTTTGCAACCATTTTGGTTATTACATGTACTACAAAATATTGCATGTACTGAAAAAAATTTAGTTTTTCCAACCCTGGAAACAAAATTTTATTTTTTATTTTTGTTTTTTTATCAGTGCAACGCTTCTTGAGGTATAAAGTAGTTTTATTTAAGAAAACTTGCAAATTTTTTACCATTTTGGTAACTTTCACGTACCATAAAATATTGCACTTGTCCATCCCTGGATTCAAAATTTTATTTTTTATTTTTGAATTTTTGATACCAATTTTGTTCTTCCTAAATTATAAAACAGTTTTAGTTATCAAAAAACAAAAAAAAAAACCTCAGTTGCCTGTTTGATTACTTTCATGTATAAAAAAATTTCAATTTCCCACCGCTGGAAGCAAAATTTGAATATAAAAATTTTTGTTTTTTTGACCAATGCAAATCTTCATGACGTATAAAGTGTTTTTGTAAAGAAAAACTTTAAATTTTAAACAATTTTAGTTATTACATGTGCTACAAAAAAAATTTCAATATCCCATCCCTGGAAATATTTTTTATTTTTTTTTAGTTTTGATAGACAATTGAGGCTCCCCAAAGCACGCAATAGGTTTAATTTACAAACATCAAAAAAAAAAGAATTGATTTTTGGTATAAATTTTGCGTCGAGAAATAGGTGTAAGCTTCCCAGCTCTGGAACCATACTTCGGATCTTTCTGAATTTCAATAGCACTCTATTTAAGTTCGTTTCCAATCCAATGGTCCAAGAACGAAGTCTCTAGCTCTTCTGGGGGCTTGGAAAACCCGATTTCATTTACAGACGGACGGACAGATGGACATCGCTCAATCGTCATCGCTATTCATAATAATCCAGAATATATATACTTTATGGGGTCCCATGTGCATATCGAAGAAATTACACACGGAATGACAAACTTATATATACCCTTTCACTTTTTTGTGAAGGGTATAAAAAACAAAAAAAAGTGGCCATCGATTTGTTTTTCTTTTCGAACTACAGCACGATAACATTTTGTCCACTGTATCCACACTTGAGGGCAGAAAATGTTGTCTTTAGTACAAATTACATTGAAACTAAATATGTGTGGAAAACCACACACGAGGGAAACTTTCGTTACTCAAAAATATTTTTTTGTAAAAAAATGTGTTTTCTGTGTTTAATATATATTGTTAACAAAGTCAGGAAATTTTTTGTTTATCGTACATATATGATTCAGTTTGTGTGGTTTTCCACACAAGGGTGATTTGAAGGTTAAGCACCGCAAGAACATTCCATGAAGAAATTTATTCAGATGGGAACCATAATTCTCGGCTGTTAGCAGACTCGGCATATGCCTTAGAACCATATGTTTTAGTACCTTACAAATAAGCGGAGTTTGGTTCTATGCAGCATAAATTTAACTTAGAGCATTTTTCAGCGAGAATATATATATAGTAGAGAGGACTATAGGAAATATAAAAAGCAGTTTTAGATGTCTTCAAATGTGTCTTCCCTATAGTCCGTCGAAAGTTGTAAAAGCTGTGAATGTTTGTAGTGCTCTACATATCATTTGCAAACATTTTAGTGTTCCAATAGAAGATCAAAGCCAAGTAGTTCCTACATCAAATGAAGAATTGGAGGAGGATTCGGGCGAATAACAAAACAATATTGCAAGAGCGGATATAAGAAGCAACATTGCAATAACCTTAGTATAAACAAGTAAATGCGCTATATTCGGTTGTGCAGAATCTTAAATACCCTTCACAGATGTAATTCTTTTCGTTTAAATTTTTCGGCTAGGAAGCTAACTGTTTGGCTTTTCTTATTACCAATACCTCTGAACGTCTTTCGAAAATATTATATATGTTTAATTTGCAAACAGAAAGAAAAAATCCGTTTCATGTACCCCCAAAAAGTTCTAATTGTTCAACCGTAGAATCAATCGTCTTTTAGATTTTTTTGGTTTTTTATACCCATATATTTCTTCCTGATGTATGAAGTAGGCATAATACATCGTAAAAACCAAAAATAACAAATAATATGGTTATTTTATGAATCAGAAAATGTCGATTTTCCAACCCTGGAACCGAATTTTTAGTTTTTAAAATTTTTAATACCAATTTAATTCTTAGAGAAGTACAAAATAGGTTTAAGTCACTGAAAAAAACCAAAATTGTGAACTTATATGGTTGCTTTTATGTACCGAAAAATTTCGATTTTCCAACCCTGGAACAGAATTTTTAGTTTTTAAAATTTTTAATACCAATTTAATTCTTAGCGAAGTATAAAATATGTGTAATTCACTGAAAAAAAAAACAATTGAGAATTTATATGGGTGCCAAATCCACCAAAAAATTTCGATTTTTCAACCCTGGAACCGAATTGTTAATTTTTTGATACTAATTTAATTTTTTCTGATATATCAAATGGGGTTAATCACTAACAACACAAAATTTGGAATTTATGTATGTACTTTTATGTACCAGAAATATTTCGATTTTCCAACTCTGGAAGCGAATTTTTATTATTTTACCAATACAATTCTTAGTGACGTGTAATATAGTTTTACTTGACAAAAAAAATACAATTTTTATACTTTTTGGTCACTTTCATGTACCATAAAATATTTCACTTGTCCAACCCTTTTTATTTAAGAAAAACTTAATATTTGTAACCATTTTTGTCACTTTTATGTACTACAAAAAATTCAGTTATCCAACTCTGGAATCTAAATTTAAATACTTTTTAATATTTGATACCAATTTTGTTTTTCCTGAACTAAAAAAAAGTTTTAATTAGTAAAAAATCGACGTTAGTTGCCTTTTTGGTTATATTTATGTATAAAATATATATAAATTTCCCAGCTCTGGAAGCGATATTTTAATATTTTTTTATCAATCCTAGTCTTCATTAGGTATAAAGCCGTTTTATTTAAGAAAAACTTAAACTTTCATGTACTACAATACTGGAAGTAAAATTTTATTTGTTTATTTGTTACCAATGCAATTCTGCATGAGGTATAAAGTAGTATTATTTAAGAAAAATTTACAATTTTGAACTATTTTGGCCACTTTCATTAACCATAAAATATTGCACTTGTCCAACCCTGGAACCGAAGTTTTGATTTTTTGGACATTTTTGATACCAATTTTATTCTTCCTAAAGTATAAAACAGTTTTGATTAGCAAAAAAAAAAACAATGTCAATTGCCTTTTTGGTTACTTTTATGTATAAAAAAAATTCAATTTCCCAACCCTGGAAGCGAACTTTAAATTTTTGAAATTTCTTTTATCAATGCAAATCTTTATAAGGTATAAAGTAGTTTTGTTTAAGAAAAACTAAAATCTTGGAACCAGTTTGGTTATTATATGTACTACAAAATATTGCATGTACCAAAAAAACATTTAATTTTCCCAACCCAGGAAGCGAAATTTAAATTTTTTGTTTTTTTTTCAGTGCAATGCTTCATGAGATATAAAGTAAATTTTTTAAGAAAAATTTCAAATTTTTATCCATTTTCCTCACTTTCATGTACTATTAAATATTGCACTTGTCCAACCCTGGATTCGAAATTTTATTTTTTATTTTTGAATTTTTGATATCAATTTTGTTCTTCATAAATTATAAGACAGTTTTGGTTAGATAAATAAACAACATCAGTTGCCTCTTTGATGACTTTCACGTATAAAAAATATGCAATTTCCCACACCTGGAAGCAAAATTTAAGTAAAAAATAATTTTTTGTTACAGAAAAACTTAAAATTTTTAACAATTTTACAAAATAAGGAATGGACAAAAAAAAAATTTTAATTTCGCATGCCTAGAAATTTTTTTTTAATATTTTAGTTCAAATGAAATTTATTTGTTGGTGGTCAAGCAATGTCTATATACATATCATTGGTGCTTTACCAAATCATCAGTAGACTTTAACCACAGCTTTGAAAAGTTAAAAACCTCTTATCTTATGCATATTCTTCTGAAAACCATCTGAGAATTCACAATTAGTAAATAACAAACTATTTTCAAAAATCACAACAGAATAAGCATTGTAGGACTTGAAACTCATACAAAACTAAACCAACAAATAAATTATATTCGATATGAATCTATTTTATTTTTCTACACCATAATACAATCAGAAATCCATTGGATAACAAGAAAAGTATTTATTTTACGAAATTATTATTGTTACGAAATTTTTATTTAACATATTGTTGTCACAATACTATTTTAAATGAAATTTAAAAAAATAAAATAAACAAATAAACTTCATTTAAAATAGTATTGTGACAACAATATGTCAAATAAAAATTTCATAAATAAACAAGTAAAAGTGCTATATTCGGCTGTGCCGAATCTTAAATATCCTTCACAAATGTAATTCTTCTTTCTATTTTTGTTGCCAAAACAGAAGGTAGGTTCAATTAAAAAATCAAAATGATGTTATCGGTTACTTTTATATTTAAGAAACCGTTTAAATTTTTCGGGTAGGAAGCTAAATGTTTGGATTTTCTTATATCTAATACCTATGAACGTCTTTCAAATATATTATATATATTTATTTTACAAACAAAACAAAAAATCCGTTTCATGTACCCCAAAAAGTTCTAATTGTCCAAACGTAGAATTGTCTTTTAGATTTTGTTTGTTTTTAATACCAGTTTACTTCTTTCTGATATAAAAAGAAGGTATAATTCATCATAAAAATCAAAAATAACAAATAACATGGCTGCTTTTATGAATCAGAAAATGTCGATTTTCCAACCCTGGAACCGAATTTTTAATTTTTTAATACAAATTTAATTTATTTTTGGTATATAAAATAGGTTTAATTCACTAAAAACACAAAATATGGAATTTATGTATGTACTTTTATGTACCAAAAAATTTCGATTTTCCAACCCTGGAACCGAATTTATAATTTTTTGATACTAGTTTAATTGTTTCTGAAATATCTAATAGGTTTAATTCACTAAAAGCACAAAATTTGAATTTATGTATGTACTTTTATCTACGAAATATATTTCGATTTTCCAACTCTGGAAGCGAATTTTAATTTTTTTACTAATGCAATTCTTGGTGAGGTGTAACATAGTTTTACTTGACAAAAAAATTAAAATTTTTGAACTTTTTGGCCACTTTCATGTACCATAAAATATTTCATTTGTCCAACCCTGGAGTCGAAGTTTTGATTTTTTAAGATTTTAATACCAATTTTGTTCTTCCTGAGTTATAAAACAGCTTTAATTAGCAAAAAGAAACAACGTCATTTGGCTTTTTGGTTACTTTTATTCAGAATAAATATCTGAATTACCCAACCCTGGAAACGAAATTTAAATTTTTTTTATCAAGGCAACTCTTAATGAGGCATGAAATAGTTTTATTTAAGAAAAACTTAATATTTGTAACCATTTAGGTCATTTTTATGTACCACAAAATATTGCAGTTATCCAACCCTGGAATCAATATTTTTTTTAATTTTTGATACCAATTTTGTTTTTCCTGAACTAAAAAATAACTAAAAAACAGTTTTAACTAGTAAAATAACAACGTCAATTGTCTTTTTGGTTACTTTTATGTATAAAAAAAATTTCAATTTCCCAACCCTGGAAGCGAAATTTAATTTTTTTTAAATTTTCTTTATCAATGCAGATCTTCCTGAGGTATAAAGTAGTTTTCTTTATGAAAAACTCGAATTTTGCAACCATTTTGGTTATTACATGTACTACAAAATATTGCATGTACTGAAAAAAATTTAATTTTTCCAACCCTGGAAACAAAATTTTATTATTTGTTTTTGTTTTTTATCAGTGCAACGCTTCTTGAAGTATAAGGTAGTTTTATTTAAGAAAACTTGCAAGTTTTTTACCATTTTGGTAACTTTAACGTACCATAAAATATTGCACTTGTCCATCCCTGGATTCAAAATTTTATTTTTTATTTTTGAATTTTTGATTCCAATTTTGTTCTTCCTAAATTATAAGACAGTTTTAGTTATCAAAAAACAAAAAAAAACCTCAGTTGCCTGTTTGATTACTTTCATGTATAAAAAAAATTCCATTTCCCACCCTGGAAGCAAAATTAGAATATAAACATTTTTTTTTACCAATGCAATTCTACATGACGTATATAGTGGTTTTTTTAAGAAAAACTTGAAATTTTCAACAATTTTAGTTATTACATGTACTACAAAATACGGAATAGGCCGAAATTTTTTTTTTTAATATCCCACCCCTGGAAAATTTTTTTTATTTTTTTAGTTCTTAATAGACCATTGAGGCTCCCCAAAGCACGCAATAGGTTTAATTTACAAACATTAAAAAAAATAATTGATATGACACTTTTTTATTTGACACATTGTTGTCACAATACTATTATATATAAATGAAATTTATTTGTTATAAATACTTTTCTTGTTATCCAATGGATTTCTGATTGTATAAAGGTGTAGAAAAATAAAATAGATTCATATCAAATATACTTTATTTGTTGGTTTAGTTTTGTATGAGTTTCAAGGCCTACTATTCTTGTTCTGTTGTTATTTTTCAAAATAATTTGTAATTTACAAATTGTGAATTCTCAGATGGTTTTCGGAAGTATATGCATAAGATAAGAGGTTTTTAACTTTTCAAAACTGTGGTTAAAGTCTACTGACGATTTGGTAAAGCACCAATGAAATGCATATAGACATTGCTTAACCACCAACAAATAAATTTCATTTATATATAATAGTATTGTGACAACAATGTGTCAAATAAAAAAATTTCATAACAGTTTGATTTAGATTTTATTTTTCATTTTGCCTTATAAATACTTTTCTTGTTATCCAATGGATTTCTGATTGTATAAAGGTGTAGAAAAATAAAATAGATTCATATCAAATATGCTTTATTTGTTGGTTTAGTTTTGTATGAGTTTCAAGGCCTACTATTCTTGTTCTGTTGTTATTTTTCAAAATAATTTGTAATTTACAAATTGTGAATTCTCAGATGGTTTTCGGAAGTATATGCATAAGATAAGAGGTTTTTAACTTTTCAAAACTGTGGTTAAAGCCTACTGACGATTTGGTAAAGCACCAATGAAATGCATATAGACATTGCTTAACCACCAACAAATAAACTTTTTATTTATATTAAATATATTTTTTTATTTATATATAAAAATAATTGATTTTTGGTATAAGTTTTGCGTCGAGAAATAAGTGTAAGCTTCCTAGCTCTGGAACCATACTTCGGATCTTTCTGAATTTCACTCTATTTAAGTTCATTTCCAATCCAACGGTCCAAGAACGAAGTCTCTAGATCTTCTGGGGGCTTGAGAAAACCGATTTCACGTACAGACGGACATCACTCAATCGTCATCGCTATGCATAAGGATCCAGAATATATATACTTTATGGGGTCCCATGTGCAGATCGAAAAAATTACACACGGAATGACAAACCTATGTTTACCCTTTCACTTTTTTGTGAAGGTTATAACAATTTGCAGTTTTTTGTTCTACTGAAAATTTTTAAACTTTGAAAAACTATTTCATTCCTATTTCACTTTGCAGCGCACAGATATAAAAACTGAAATGCCACATGTTAAAAATTAAACTACTACATGCAATTGTCACCAATGATTGTTGTCTACATAAAGAGTGACAGTCATATGTACGGTAATACATAAATTGTTGCAAATATATTAGTAAAAAAATTATGCGTGTATTAGTTTCGGTCACTCATTTCCTGTAATGATAGCTGTTCCTTTGCCCCGATCAACATCCATAAACGTTTTGTTTAAGCTATCAAAAATGTTCAATATAGCACTTAATCTATCTTGAACTTTAGCTTGATTAAAAGATGTTCAATATAGCACTTTAACTATCTTGAACTTGAGTTTGATTTTTACAACAACAGCACTTTATCTGTGTTGCTTTCTCTTACTTAAAAGACTTGGCTTTTGCTTTCAAAATAAAAGAGTGATTTTTATTAGTAATTATTTCCAACTTATATACTAATTTTACAATAAGGGTTATGCTTAATTTGCTAATAATATTTCTGTTGGGTTTACAAAAAATTTTAAGATTAATGTCAATGACACAAAATAAGTGAATAAGTGAATTAATTAAAGTTACAATAAACAACCAAAGACCAAAAAATATTAAGTATCAAGTTTCAATTATAAATAATCCAAAGCCAAAAAAGGTATGCAATTCAATTAACTAAAGTAGGCAAAATATATGCAGAGGTTGAATAAATTTAAAATAAATAAAAAACAATAAAATTATTTATTAACATGCTCCCCTTGACTTATGAGAGGTTGGGTTGAATGCTGTTTGAAACTTCGTTAAGGTCTGCTGTTGATATTGATCAAATATGCACCGTGAAGTCCGGCGTTGTTTGTTGCTTGCGAGGTGCTGGAATCGGTTGGCGCTTACATTTTTGTTTTGCAATTAGATAAAATAAAATGCAGAAAGTGATGATTAAGGCTGAGTAACCGACAGTCATGTGATGATAATTATGAGTCTCAATTTTATTTGGTAGCTGAAGTATCTCCTGCGCCCTTAGTGAAGTTTGTAACTCTGTTAGGTTTTGTATTTGTGAATTGTACTCGCTTGTATGTATTTTATTGAGTAATGGCTTTAGACGTGTTGAATGGGTTAGTTCTGTTATTTCCCAAAGCTTGGTGTGAGATGCCTTGAGTGAGCTGGATGTTCTCTGTTGCCCTTGTATTGACATGAACTTATTTTTGGGAGTACATTCCGATTCTATAAAGCAACCCCGAACCCTTTTGTGTAAATTGATTGATATCTTTCTCACACATACTCGTTGTATGAGTTGCCGTGGGTAGTGCGTAAATCCATTTATTCTGGTGATGGAGGGGAATCCAAGCATTGGTGGCCTTTATTTGTTGAACGGGGCAGTCAGCTTTAGTTTCGTTGTGAAATAAATTTATTTCGCAGGAGCATATTGGTGAACTTGATTCATACAGTATCTGTACTTTGGAACACACAAATCTATCTTCTTTGATGACGTCGCATAAGTTAAGTTCAGTGTTGTCAATAGTAAAATACTGACGACGGACGACATTGACGGCCAAAATAGAAAAGCATGGTTTTATTGATAATAAGGTATCGTTGATCCAATTTGGCACTGCTATAAGGTTGAATACTAAAAACTGGTCATGCTAATGGCAAATTAACGCGGAATATGACGGTGTTATTCGTGAGTCCACCTTTCCACTTTCATCAATTTGTACAATTGCAATGTATCATTCTGCGACTCTGATAAATGCATTCTGATTTTGTCTATTTCCTGTTGTAATTGGTACGGAGTAAGGATAAGCGGGCTTATAATACCGTGATGATTTGTAGAAATATCCAGTATTGAAGACTGTATATGTTGCAAGTTTGCCGCAGTGATCGTTAGTTGAATGGATAGTGATGAGAGACGTTGTGTATCTTGTTGTATACTTGCGATATTTGTTGATCGATTTGGTAAAATTTCTTTTTTATTAGCCCTTGGTCTGCTTTCAGGATGTTCATAGTGGAGTCTACAATTGACGTTCGATTTCTTAACAGGCTGAGCAGATGTGCCTCATTTTGCTTAACTTGGGAAATAGTGTTTGCCTTCTCTTCTGCATATTTTGAGTCCAGTACGCCAAATAGTGAGTTTGCGATGTTTCCCACTAAATTGATTGCTCCCCTTTTGTGTCTTCTGCCGGAAAGTAGAGTGCTGCTTATGTCTAATTCATTTTTGGTATGTTCAAAGTATTTGACAAGGTTTTGACACGTTGATTTATTTTGCATGTCGTCACATAAATTGCTTAAAGCTCTGGTACCGCTTGCAAACATGTCTGATTCAGACCAAAATTCCTGTAAGTCGTAATAAATTAGGATCTGCCAGTCTTAAGATGAAATTGTTGCCGATCCAATGGCTTCAAAATGTATGCCTAGCTGTTTCCCGAA
Source organism: Linnaemya tessellans (assembly GCA_951800035.1). NCBI lineage: Eukaryota > Metazoa > Arthropoda > Insecta > Diptera > Tachinidae > Linnaemya > Linnaemya tessellans. The sequence continues at coordinate 73,150,202 of OX637534.1, read as the reverse complement.
TTGTTTGTTGAGAATCTGTGCCGTTAATACTAGCGGCATTAAAATGACCGCCATCATAATAGTGAAAATGTTTTGGCTTATTGAGTGGGTTCGTCCTCTTTAGAATTGTTAATTGGTAATTGTGCTAGCCTGGAAATTGGTCTTCTGCAAACCCCCATTGATGTCTTGACATCTGCTACTCGAATGAAGCCACCATCGCCCGTATGTGTTTTTATGATTCTTCCTAGTGGCCACTGTAATGGAGCTGTGTTTTCTTCCTTCACTATTACCATGTCTCCTGTTTTGATGTTGTCCTGTTGTGTGTTCCATTTGTATCGGATTCAATTTGGGAGTTTAGCGGTGCTCCTATGAGAAAATGGCCAGGGGTTAATGCCGCCAAATCGTTTGGTTTATCTGACATCGGACTTATGGGTCGAGAGTTAAGAATCCCTTCAATCTCTATGACCACTGTGTCGAGTTCCTCATATGTCAGTGATGCTGTTGACACACTTCTCATCAGGAGATGTTTGGCTGATTTTACAGCTACTTCCCATAAGCCACCGAAATGAGGTGCTCTTGGTGGTATAAAGTGAAACATCATGCATCGTGCTGTGCGTTCTTTATCTATTTTTTCGACAGCCAAGTTCTCGTAAATCACTTCTGATAATTCTGCCAGTTGATTATTGGCGTCAACAAAGTTAGTAGCATTGTCACAGTACAAATTTTTGCAGTGACCTCGTCTGCTTATGAATCTTTTTAATTCCCCTATAAGTGCATCTGTAGTTAAACTGCTAACTACTTCTAGATGCACCGCCTTGGATCCTCTGATCTTATAGTGAACCCAAAATAGGCCACAAAAATCCACTCCAGAGTTAATGAAGGGTCGACCTGGACTGGTTCTGGTTGATGGCAGATTTCCCATAATTTGAGTGTTGGGCAATTGATCGGGCTGTTGACTTTCCCTTTATTGGCCAGTATTTTTGCCTTGTGTGTGACAGCAGCGCTTGAGGATCACAGTGTCTATTTTGTACATGAATCGTTTGCATTAGCACCTTTGATAACGGATCGAGGTAGGGAATCACCATTGGGTGTTTGGCGTCGTACGAAAGTTCTGATGATTCCAAATATCCTCCTACTCTGATAGTGCCATTACTATCCAAAAAAGGCGTTAGATTTTTAATCAGACTTTTTTTTTTGTACTGTGTTGTGTATTGCCAAATGTCTTAAATCGTTTTTAAAATCGGACTGCTGCATTGGCCCAATAATGGCGATAGTGGCTCGCTCAAGCTCCAGCGTTGGTAAAGTGAAATTTCTTTGTGTCCTTAATCCTCTTGCGTTATTTATAAACCTCAGCATAAAGCCTACTACTCGTTGTAGTTTGTTAAATGATCCATTGTGTCTTATTTCATACATAATATTTGTTGAACTGTCATTATTTATTGCGACTGTAGTTGTTTTCTTTCGTTCCATTTCAGTGCAATCAGTTCTGCCTTGCACCATCAAAGGATGGTGACCAAATATCCTTCCGCCGATGCAGAAACAAAAGGCCGTAGAACCATAATGTATTTGTTGTTAACCTTTTTAGGGAAAGACCTCTTGATACAATATCTGCCGGTTGAGATTTCCAGGCCAAAACGATTTCTGAGTCAGTCCAGAAATAAGTGTATCTTCAAGTTTTAACTCCTTTTTAAATCTTGCTGTGAGTTGAACACTTAACAGTGCAGCGCATAACTCGAGATGAAGTAATGTCTGACGTTTTACTGGTGCTACTCGTGATTTGGCGCAAAGTAATATTACTATTACTTGCTCGTTCTTGATAACAGATCTGATGTACAGTGCTGCACCATACGCTTTTTCCGATGCATCTGCGAATGCGTGAAGTTGTATATTTGATGATATATGTCCTTCAAATATATGTCGGGAGATTTGGATATTGTTTATATTTACTAAGTCCTCGCGGAATGTACACCATCTTTGATGAAGATCAGATGGCAGAGGGTCATCCCAGTTTGAATTTATTTGCCATAGTTCTTGAAGGAACATTTTTGCCGTAACAATGATCGGTGAGAGCAATCCCAATGGATCAAACACTCTAGCTATATCGGAGCTAACTGAGCGTTTTGTGACAGTTTGCGCATCTCCTAGGTTGACTGTGAAGGAGAACTTGTCTATATTTGGCATCCAGGATAGCCACAAAGTTTTTACGTACTGATTGTTTTCATTCTTAAAGTCAATGTTGACTTCTTGTTGTTGTTCAGCATTGTTTGGGATGAGTTTCTTATGATTTGCGCTCCATTTTTGATGGTAGAAGCCGTGTTTTTGTAGTAAATGTTGTAACTCCACTTGCTGTACTAGTGCTATGTTTAAGTTGTCATTTCCACCAATGCCATCATCCACGTAGAAATTGAGCTCCATAGGGATACCGTGCAATGTTTTCCATCGCTATCCTTTCTAAGCATTTTGTAGCCAGATATGGTGCTGATCGTGTTCCATAAGTAACTGTGTTAAGTTGGTTGTATTTCAGTGGCATATTGGTGTTTTCTCTCCAGATGATAAGCTGGTATTTTCTATCTTCTGGAGCATTAGAATTTGTCGATACATCTTTTGGATATCTGTACTGAACACAAATATTGGTAGCCGAAAACGAAACAGGAGAGAAAAAAGGTCACTTTGAATTGTGGGTCAAGTAAACATTAGATCATCTAGTGACATGCCATCAGAAGTTTTAGTAGAAGTATCAAATACCAGTCGTAATTTAGTTGTTTGACTTTCTGGCCTAACTACGCAATGGTGTGGAATGAAATACTTCGGCTTGGCAGTGGAGTTTATATCTATTTCTGTCATGTGACCCAAGGCTTCGTATTCTTTCATGAACTGGATGTATTGTCTCAAGTTCCCAAAGCTGAGCAATGGCTTCTTCTAAGCTGGATTCATCTCCGGTACATACTCCGCATGCCAAAGGAGGTGCATCGAGTCCACCAACCGGTCCAGCAATAACCCAACCTAGTACGGTATTCTGTATTGTAAATGTTTTTAACGATCAGCCAAATGTCGTACAAAATCAAAATTAGTTTAAAAAATGAATTGTGTTTTAAACGAAAATTATTATAGGAAAACATACAAAATATGTAAAAATAAGTTTAATACACAGTACCCGTTCTTTACCTCAAAATTCAAAATTATAAATGGAGATGCTCATACTGTCGTTGCTATTGCTAAATTCGGACATGAATATTAGTCGTTGAGAAGAGTAGATAGAATTGTATGCTTATATAACAACGTATGTTTATCAGTATTTCATTTTATGTATATTTTACATAAGTACAGACTTTTTTTGAGTCGGGCGAATTCGAAGGTGGACTTAATTTGCCAAGCTAGTCCATGCGGACATAGAACAGGTCAATAAATAGAACTGTCTCAGTTTTATAGTGCATTTACAATTCCACGAAATATAGAATATTTTGTTTGAAATCTATACCGTTAGCACAATTATCTTTTTGAATGTAGATTTCGTTCAATACTTATTAATGTGATAGAAAAGTTTTCCTTTTTACAAAATTTTTTAATATTATTCGTGCTGATTCTTTTCCCAAATTTACAAAAAAAGTTCAAAATTGATTATTGAGGGGTTTTAGCTAGTTCCTATGCGCATTTCACTGGGGCTAATGCAGATCATCAGGGAACCTTTACCCAACATTTCTTAGACTAACTAAAGATATTATTTTAAACTTCGACTGAACTGAATCAGAAGCTTAAGTAAATATCAAATCCATAACAAGAACTCAATAATCACTTTTTCCCTTTTTGTTTTCTTACTATGTCATACCACAACTGGCTGGCTTTTTTCCAACTATAGTTGTAGGTGTAAGAGACAAAGAAAACACCAACAGCTAATTATTCGCAGTGTTGACAACATTTGTTATTTTTGCGCTGGCACTCGCTCGTTTATAGTTAAGTTTTCCTTTTTATTTTTAAAATTCCATGTGAATAAATTTTCTTTGATATTCACCACATCTACACTCACACCCAAGCCGAATTAATATAAGGTGGTCGTAACAGCTGATCCACGTTATTTTTTGCAGCTTTATCTTCAAGGAGAATTCATAACAAGTACTCTTGACAGCTGTTTTAAGAATTTTTGCTTCTTTCCTCTTACATGCTTTTATTGTCAAAAGTATTTATAGTCTTATTCTTTCCTTTTTCTCACACGCACGTTTGTGTGTGCATTTCAATTACTCATCTTTATATGAAAAAAATACGCTTTTGCATTTAATATAGAAAAATATTTTAACAATAAAATAAGGAACTTTTGAACTCAGCCGGTAGTCTACCTCTTATTGATGTACCTTGCTTTAACTTATTGCAAGTTTGTTTGTCAATTATTTTTGTCATAGATACATCAAAACGATTTTGACATTCCTAATTGTATCTATTTCGCCGGTGAGTTAACCTGCTATCAATTCGTCTTGTTTTCAGTCATACTTCTCCTATAGATTTTGACGAAATTCAGATACCGAATATATATGGTTTTGGTGTGAAAAATCTAATACCTCATTTACACCTAAGCCAAATCTAGCACTTACGAGAATTCAAGCGAAATCTAGCACCTTTCTATCAGATTTCACATGCAAAATGAAATCTTGTAGTATACTGGATTTCACCAAAATCTAGTTGAAATCTGCACTACTAACTGTGGCTTTCTTTCATAATATACGAAAAAATACTACGCTGTAGGAGAAATTTAAATGCCTAGGTGTGATCGCAAGTGAGTTTTTACATGGAATTTGACATATCAGGAGGAAAAAAATGCTATTACGTTTTTTAATGATATCTCGATATACGTCGCACAACGTTAGTATAAACGGTATGGGTTTCGAAAGAGATTTCAATCGCTATCTACTAAATTTCGAGTAGGTATAAATGTCCTATAATCAAAATCTCATAAGTACAAGATTTCTTTCAGATAGAAATTCAGCATTAGGCTTAACCTACTAATAAGTAGGCATAACTTTCAATGCAATGCATTTAGTTATGCTAAACATACAACTTGATTTATTTATTTAATTTTTCAAAACAAAATTGATACTTTGTCTCACATTATAACCCGAAAAATGTTTAACTAAATAAAATTCATTGAGTGATAGTAGCATTACAGACAAAGCTAAAAAAACAGCTTTAAAATTTTCATTTTACATACATTGAAAAACAAGTAAAAGTGCTTTGTCGGCTGTATCGAATCTTATACGCCCTTTACCGGCGAACGTTTGGAGTTTATACATGCATTCATAAGTACTCGTACATGTAGTATATATAAAGGAAAATAAAAAATTGTGTATGTTGGCTACTCATATGTACAAACAAATTTTCCATTGTCCAGTCTTTTTGAGTTTTACTACTTATTTAACTTTTCCTAAGGTAAAAAATAAGTTTAATAAACAAAAAACCAAACGAAAGAGTTTTATATAAAGTGAAGTATTTGACACCAAAATGCTTTTCATTTATTTCGCTTTGAATGAACATTTTAAAATAAAAACACAACCGATTTTATTGTAAAAATGCCTTTAAAATTCACGTAATCGCCCATGTTCTGGTAAACGCACCGATTTCAAATTCCTAACTGGTGAAAAAGAACGATTACCGTCATTAGCATGTTCTGAAAACCTTGCGATTCGCTGACGCTTTGGTACTTCTCGAAACTATGTTCGAACAATAACAATAGATGTTTTCATAAAAATAATATAAACAGAAAAATAAACTTCAAACTAAAATGCCGACAGCGTTTTTATTTTCAATATTGGATTTAAAAAAGGTATAATCAAAAGAAGTAACAATAAAAATAAAAACGCTAAGAGATTCTTAGAAAATAAAGTTTTTAATATTGTATATTGTTATATAAAATATTATCATTTGGTATCAATGTTGGCTGAAGTAGTAACCATTAAGATCTGTTCACCATTCAGCCTGTTTCAGTGATGAAGGCATAACCGCTGGTCACTAAACATAGCTGGCAGCGATTAACGCCATAATGTACTAATATTAGGCCAACAGTGCACCCTGCTTCGCCGGCCCTGTAGCAAAAATTAGCCGGCGAAGAAAAAAGGTGAAAAATGGCTACGCAAATTCTCTATCGTCATCTGTTTAAGAAATACTATACCTTCCTTTCATAGCTGTGGGACAGTGCACTGCATATGTAGGGGTTCATCCCCTGAGTGCTACTCACTGCCGGTAAGTTTCTTGCATACACGCAGTCGGCGGATCATTGATGACTACAGAAGAAAATGCGAAATAATATATAACAACAAGTCTCCACATGCAATATTTATATCCGAACATAAGAAATAATGTCGGCAGAATTTGTTTTGAAAATATGGTCATGTTTATGCTTATGCACTGAGGTTTCCCCTGGTCTAGGCTGTTAATAAATCTTACAACAATAGGGCAATAACGTCAACAATTTGCAATATTGCTTACGCACACGCAAATATTATTGTCCATTTTTCATAAAATAATGTTTTGATTATAAATATAAAATTAGTGCTGAACCTGAAAAATGTTTTTCTACAAAGTTTCTTCACTCTTTTGTTTATTTTTTCACAATTTTTATTAATTTCGTTCATGCGATATAAACATCAAACATAGTACAATAAGAGAAGACCGAAAATCATTATTGCATTTGTCAAGGAATATTGGTTGACAATTATTGCGTCATATATTGAAAGCACATGCAATGACAATATATGTTAACATATATATTGCTAGTCTAGAGGTATACGCCTCGGTCAAACCTTCTTTATTATTCTGTGTCGATATATATCATGATGAAGAATCATTACGTATACACTCAATTTTTTAATGTTATTGCAGTGCTGTGACATAATCATCAGGCCTCATACCTAGATAATTTCATCATTATAATAAATTCCATTTAAGTTGTAATATTACATCCTGCCTTTATTTGTTTTATTTATAATGAAGGCGGAGGAGTAAATTTTTGGGAGTGAAATTAAAAATTATAGATATGTGAGAAAAATTTTAACGGTAATTTGTTTGAGAGAGCTAACAGTATCGATATATAATGCTTTTTTACATGTACAACCTCAAATAGAAATGTTTCATTATGATTAGGGTTGCCAATTCCAATTTTAGAAAAGGTGGACAACAACCTTAAAAAAGGAGGACATTTGATTCAAAAAAGAGGACTCTTTTTTTTGCCTAAAATTCAAATATAAAAATCAAGAAACTCAATAAAACATAAAAAATTTCTTATTATACCCTCCAAAAAAGAATTTGGAGGGTATATTCACTTTGTCATTCCGTTTGTAACGCATCGAAATATCCATCTCAGACCCCATAAAGTATATATATTCTTGATCAGTGATGAAATCTAAGACGAACTGAGCATGTCCGTCCGTCCGTCTGTGGAAATCACGATTTAGTCCAAACGAAAAGAGCTAGACTCTTGAAATTTGGCATAAATATATTTTAAGACTTAAAGCAGGTCAAGTTCGAAGATGGGCTAAATCGGGCAAGAGGGAAAAAAGTTCCCCTAAGAAGAACTAAACCAACCCAGAAAAAACAACATAATTTTTAAAGTTTTTTGGTTATTTTGTTAAGCAAATGATATATTTTTATGTCAAATACGGTCCAACGCCTTACACTTGGAGCCATTACATAAAATAAAAATATTAAATTTGAATTAAGATTCTATAGGCTAATTGTTCGAAATTTTAATTTAAATCTCAGAAAGACATGATAAATATTCCAAGGCACAAAGGCAAGTCAACATCAGTTTTTATTCAACTTACACAGCAGAGCAGAACAGCTGTTTTCGAAAGACGCAACCCTTTCATCATCAGTGCTCATGTGTATTGTGTTTGTCACCACTTATTAGGTGGCTTAGTTGAATGTGATAACAGTTCCTATTTACACAAATTTTATTGTGAAAAAGAATACGGGAACTGTATCAACCTGATGTTAACATGATATTGTTATAATACCCGTGTTACCGTTTGATTATTTTTCTTCATGTCCCATTTTTCTGAATTTTTTGTTCCATCATACCTAAGTCAAACTTTTTGGTTTGAATTTTATACTTAAGTACATGTGAACGTTTTTCCAATTTTTATTATTGGGTAGCTCAAGCCATAGCTTAAATTTGTATGTAGTAATAATATTAACGAACATTTTTATATTGCTATATTAAATTTGAATTAAGATTCTATAGGCTACTTGTTCAAAATTTTAATTTAAATCTCAGAAAGACATGATAAATATTCCAAGGCACAAAGGCAAGTCAACATCAGTTTTTATTCAACTTACACAGCAGAGCAGAACAGCTGTTTTCGAAAGACGCAACCCTTTCATCATCAGTGCTCATGTGTATTGTGTTTGTCACCACTTATTAGGTGGCTTAGTTGAATGTGATAACAGTTCCTATTTACACAAATTTTATTGTGAAAAAGAATACGGGAACTGTATCAACCTGATGTTAACATGTTATTGTTATAATACCCGTGTTACCGTTTGATTATTTTTCTTCATGTCCCATTTTTCTGAATTTTTTGTTCCATCATACCTAAGTCAAACTTTTTTGGTTTGAATTTTATACTTAAGTACATGTGAACGTTTTTCCAATTTTTATTATTGGGTAGCTCAAGCCATAGCTTAAATTTGTATGTAGTAATAATTTTAACGAACATTTTTATATTGCTATATTAAATTTGAATTAAGATTCTATAGGCTAATTGTTCGAAATTTTAATTTAAATCTCAGAAAGACATGATAAATATTCCAAGGCACAAAGGCAAGTCAACATCAGTTTTTATTCAACTTACACAGCAGAGCAGAACAGCTGTTTTCGAAAGACGCAACCCTTTCATCATCAGTGCTCATGTGTATTGTGTTTGTCACCACTTATTAGGTGGCTTAGTTGAATGTGATAACAGTTCCTATTTACACAAATTTTATTGTGAAAAAGAATACGGGAACTGTTTCAACCTGATGTTAACATGTTATTGTTATAATACCCGTGTTACCGTTTGATTATTTTTCTTCATGTCCCATTTTTCTGAATTTTTTGTTCCATCATACCTAAGTCAAACTTTTTTGGTTTGAATTTTATACTTAAGTACATGTGAACGTTTTTCCAATTTTTATTATTGGGTAGCTCAAGCCATAGCTTAAATTTGTATGTAGTAATAATTTTAACGAACATTTTTATATTGCTATATTAAATTTGAATTAAGATTCTATAGGCTAATTGTTCGAAATTTTAATTTAAATCTCAGAAAGACATGATAAATATTCCAAGGCACAAAGGCAAGTCAACATCAGTTTTTATTCAACTTACACAGCAGAGCAGAACAGCTGTTTTCGAAAGACGCAACCCTTTCATCATCAGTGCTCATGTGTATTGTGTTTGTCACCACTTATTAGGTGGCTTAGTTGAATGTGATAACAGTTCCTATTTACACAAATTTTATTGTGAAAAAGAATACGGGAACTGTATCAACCTGATGTTAACATGTTATTGTTATAATACCCGTGTTACCGTTTGATTATTTTTCTTCATGTCCCATTTTTCTGAATTTTTTGTTCCATCATACCTAAGTCAAACTTTTTTGGTTTGAATTTTATACTTAAGTACATGTGAACGTTTTTCCAATTTTTATTATTGGGTAGCTCAAGCCATAGCTTAAATTTGTATGTAGTAATAATTTTAACGAACATTTTTATATTGCTATATTAAATTTGAATTAAGATTCTATAGGCTAATTGTTCGAAATTTTAATTTAAATCTCAGAAAGACATGATAAATATTCCAAGGCACAAAGGCAAGTCAACATCAGTTTTTATTCAACTTACACAGCAGAGCAGAACAGCTGTTTTCGAAAGACGCAACCCTTTCATCATCAGTGCTCATGTGTATTGTGTTTGTCACCACTTATTAGGTGGCTTAGTTGAATGTGATAACAGTTCCTATTTACACAAATTTTATTGTGAAAAAGAATACGGGAACTGTATCAACCTGATGTTAACATGTTATTGTTATAATACCCGTGTTACCGTTTGATTATTTTTCTTCATGTCCCATTTTTCTGAATTTTTTGTTCCATCATACCTAAGTCAAACTTTTTTGGTTTGAATTTTATACTTAAGTACATGTGAACGTTTTTCCAATTTTTATTATTGGGTAGCTCAAGCCATAGCTTAAATTTGTATGTAGTAATAATTTTAACGAACATTTTTATATTGCTATATTAAATTTGAATTAAGATTCTATAGGCTAATTGTTCGAAATTTTAATTTAAATCTCAGAAAGACATGATAAATATTCCAAGGCACAAAGGCAAGTCAACATCAGTTTTTATTCAACTTACACAGCAGAGCAGAACAGCTGTTTTCGAAAGACGCAACCCTTTCATCATCAGTGCTCATGTGTATTGTGTTTGTCACCACTTATTAGGTGGCTTAGTTGAATGTGATAACAGTTCCTATTTACACAAATTTTATTGTGAAAAAGAATACGGGAACTGTATCAACCTGATGTTAACATGTTATTGTTATAATACCCGTGTTACCGTTTGATTATTTTTCTTCATGTCCCATTTTTCTGAATTTTTTGTTCCATCATACCTAAGTCAAACTTTTTTGGTTTGAATTTTATACTTAAGTACATGTGAACGTTTTTCCAATTTTTATTATTGGGTAGCTCAAGCCATAGCTTAAATTTGTATGTAGTAATAATTTTAACGAACATTTTTATATTGCTATATTAAATTTGAATTAAGATTCTATAGGCTAATTGTTCGAAATTTTAATTTAAATCTCAGAAAGACATGATAAATATTCCAAGGCACAAAGGCAAGTCAACATCAGTTTTTATTCAACTTACACAGCAGAGCAGAACAGCTGTTTTCGAAAGACGCAACCCTTTCATCATCAGTGCTCATGTGTATTGTGTTTGTCACCACTTATTAGGTGGCTTAGTTGAATGTGATAACAGTTCCTATTTACACAAATTTTATTGTGAAAAAGAATACGGGAACTGTATCAACCTGATGTTAACATGTTATTGTTATAATACCCGTGTTACCGTTTGATTATTTTTCTTCATGTCCCATTTTTCTGAATTTTTTGTTCCATCATACCTAAGTCAAACTTTTTTGGTTTGAATTTTATACTTAAGTACATGTGAACGTTTTTCCAATTTTTATTATTGGGTAGCTCAAGCCATAGCTTAAATTTGTATGTAGTAATAATTTTAACGAACATTTTTATATTGCTATATTAAATTTGAATTAAGATTCTATAGGCTAATTGTTCGAAATTTTAATTTAAATCTCAGAAAGACATGATAAATATTCCAAGGCACAAAGGCAAGTCAACATCAGTTTTTATTCAACTTACACAGCAGAGCAGAACAGCTGTTTTCGAAAGACGCAACCCTTTCATCATCAGTGCTCATGTGTATTGTGTTTGTCACCACTTATTAGGTGGCTTAGTTGAATGTGATAACAGTTCCTATTTACACAAATTTTATTGTGAAAAAGAATACGGGAACTGTATCAGATTCCTTAAAAATAACACCTTTAAGCTTTAATGACGAAGCTGAGACGAAACCTGGTACTACTCTGCCCTACCCCCTCCTTCCCCTTCGCCCCCTAAATGACCCTACCAAAAAAAAAATTTTTTTAAATTTTGTATATAATCATCCCAAGCATTTATCTTTAGAGTTTTATGACTGCCGATTTCTGCCCTACCCGCCCCCCCCCCCACCCTTCTTCCTTTGCCACCAAAATGACCCTACCTAAAAAAATTTTTTTTTAAATTTTGTATATAATCATCCCAAGCATTTATCTTTAGAGTTTTATGACTGCCGATTTCTGCCCTACCCCCCCCCCCTCCCCCTCTTCCTTTGCCCCCAAAATGACCTTACCAAAAAAAGTGTTTTTTTTTTAATTTTGTATATAATCATCCCAAGCATTTATCTTTAGTTTTATGACTGCCGATTTCTGCCCTACCTCCCCCCCCCCCCCCCTTCTTCCTTTGCCCTCTAAATGACCCTACCACAATAAAGAAATTTTAATTTTGTATATAATTATCCCAAGCATTTATTTTTAGAGTTTTATGACAAAGGTGAAATGTTTCCCCTACAGCCCTTGCCTGAGCGACCCCGCCAAAATACAGTTTTTATAGCCTCCAAAGAGAATTGTGATGAAGTCTAAGACGGTCTAGCAATGCCCATACGTTGGTCTGTGGAAAACATGATATTGTATATTTTTGAACCCCGCCCCCTTTAGTGGGCGTTGACTTACGATATTATATAAAGGAACTCTGTCCCACCAAGTTAAACATTTCAAATTCACTTACTAAATATTTGGAGGGTATTTAAGATTCGACCCGGTCGAATATAACGTTTTTACTTGTTTTTATTTAAAAAATTTATATTTATGTCAATAAATCGTACTCGTTCAACAATACTGTATTAACTCGAATTTTTTTTTATTTTATTTTTTTTGACAAAAACAATACATAACACTTATGTCTACCTACGGTTAAAAATTCCCATAATTCCGACTACTCTTTCTTAATAAAATTACATGTTGTGACCTTTTTCCTGCTGAAATGGGTTATATCTGTGAATCAAGAAATCAAAATTATTTTCAATTGTTTGAAGTAATTGGCCCTAAGAAATAATAGTTTTTTCTTATAAAAAGTAGTATTTTGAGTTAAGTTGTTATTCTAATAATAAAAGTTTGTTTTAGTCAGGTAGTATTTTGAGTAGCAACTGTTTAATTGATTCAGGCTAAGCTAATTTTTTTGTTTAATTCGAAATATGATTGTTTTCATGAAATAATGCTTAACTTTTTCTTTGAGTTGTTACTGTTTTCGTGAAATAATTTTGTTTTTTATTGAGTTATTACTGTTTTGATGAAATATTTTTAATGAGACTTTGTAATATTATCACTTTATCATTTTGCATTTGAGCAATATAGCAAAAAATGCAATTTTGATCAGCGAATATTTGAAATAAAAAAGTCTAATTAGTTCAATTAACAAAATGAGTTGTCCAAAAAAAAAGATGCCACTGTCGGAAAATAAAAGAAAGGATATTATGGATCTAGTCAAGAGAAACATAATCTCCAAAAAGGATATATATTTTAAACTTTTTTAATTTAATAAAATATATATTTTAACCTTTTTAGCGGGTATTAGTATATATTTATCTTTAAAAACTTTGTTTACTTTAGTCTGTTTAGTTCGTTTCATGTTTATCTGTATTAAATACAGCAATAAATTTCATATAAAAAAACACAACTCAAAATATTTACTTCTTATAAACAAAAATAATTCAAAAAAATTGCTTTTCTATCTGCAGAAAATGAACAAATAAAAAGGTTATGAGCGCAATATAATAATTGATGGGTTTTCTAAATATTGCCGAACTTTTGTTAATGAAAACTTCCTTAAGCATTAAGAAAACAGTTTTTTGTCTCTCCTGAAAACTTTGAAGTTTTTGAGTTAATACAGTATTGTTGAACGAGTGCGGTATGCCTGGAGAGTATTTGGCTTCGAATGTATAGCGGAGGTGACGATGGTTGGTTTGTTTCAAGTGCTAACTACTAAGAAATTAGATGTTAAACCGAGCGGAGGGTTTGTTTTAGTGGTGGCGGAGCCCGAAGAAAAAGTTGAGATTGCAACTTGTGAAGAATTCGTAGATGCATCAAAAGTTTTGGATTCATCATTTCTAGGAACAATGTCGTTGGCGGCTTCGTTCACTTTATCTGTCTCAGTAGTGATGATGTTATGATTTTCATTCAATGCAGCCTCAACCATGTCTCGGTTGTCAGAAAAAATTGCATCGGTGGAATGCTTAGTCGTGATTGACACTCCCACATGTTTTAATGCATCTTGCAGTTGCTTTCTACTCAATGCTGATTCCATCTTTTATTTATTTTATTATATTTTCCTTTTGAAGATTTGCCGGTAATCCCACTTCTGACGATGTAATACAAAAATTCAACTCGTCTTTATGGTTTGCTGATCCGATTCTTAATGCACGCTTCTTTATTAAAAACCAAAATGGCTTTTCTCTTAATATTTACATTAAACTATTAGCTGCAATTCTTACATAGTTGTCCAAAACAGTATAATTATGAAATGTAATATGTAAAGTATTCTTATAACATACAGAGGGCGTTAAAGTAAAATGAACTTTACAATATGGCTTGACATATATGACTAATGGATATAGTGGGTGATTACATGACATTACAATTAAAATATTTTGTATAGTTTTTTCTCTAATATTTGTTAATATTCATATACATGAACATATAAACTTATGTAGTTATTTCACAATTAGGAAATTTTTTGATACTTCAATTTTATGATTAACATTGTTTTTGTAGAATTGTAATTAAAAATGTTTTCATTGAAAGCAAACATAAAAATAATAACAATTTCCTGAAGAAGTTAACCAACAGTTAACGAAATATTGAAAAAAAAAATAATATATATATATATATATATATATATATATTTATATGTATATATATATATATATATATATATATATATATATATATATTGTAACAGATGACAGCTTGCAAGAATGATAAAATGAAGATTACGCCAACAAGCTGAAATAAAAATTCTTCTCTGCGCATGATGGAGATCTGACGTCACTCAACATGTGCTCTGATTGGCTAATAAAATTCAGTTGGAGAACTATTATGTTATTGTAAAAACATGACAGTGGGACAAATTGTTATTTTTCTACCTAAATTTTTTGAAAGCAAACAAATTCTTTATAATAATTCCATATATAGATTTTCATTACTTTTAATACAATATTTCACTATTGCTGCAAATAAAATATAGTTTTCAAAAAGAAAATTTTTTATAGAGAACAAACGTCTCAAGGTCTTCTCAAGATTAACGTTTGCAAAGCTTAATTTCTGAATACAACATAATAATTTTTTTATAATGACATCACACTGACTTTTTGCTATTTTCAGCCTAAAATTTTCCTTGAGTGCATCTCTAAAAACGATTCAAATAAATATTTGCTTAATGTTAAAAAATGTACATACATTTTCATTTCCAAAGTTTTATTGTAAGTTTGGAGGCCATCTTCTTTTTCAAGATCTTCAAGATCAGTCGGCCGTGGAGCATTTTCCGTGACCAATTTTTCTTCAAAACTATTCGAAATATCATTTTGTTTTTCAGTTTCACATAGTCTTTCATATACATTTGCAACTTCAGTTTCATTAGCAGTTGTCGTTTCAATTTCAATAGCACTAGTGTCTAAAGAGGGAACTGCATGGGATTTTAATATTTTTGCACGCCGTTTGCTAAATCCTAGCCTTAGTAATGTACTGCAAGAATTAATTTTGTTTTAACTTACCCATTTAAAATTTCAAGTTTCTTTCAAAATCCTCTTGCTTGAAATGTAAAGCACAAATTATTTCTTTATCCACATTTACAGGCTTCACTCTTTTGCAAAAGATTACCCATAACTTCCTTCGAGCTTCATCTTTTGGAAAATTGTAAAACGATACAGCTTTTTGAAAACACAAACGTTTTATTAAAAATACTCAAAATATTAGGTTTTAACATAATTTCTCACTTGTTTTTTGCTGTTACTTTGATTGCATTTGCCCACTGCACATTTCATATTTGCTCTCTTTCTTATCTCTTCACTTTATTTTGTTTTTTATTTTTGTTAGTTTTGCAGCTTTTAAACAACCAAATTTAAACACTTTTTTATAATTTTAATTATTTTTATATTTTTTATATATGTATTTATTATAAAATATGACACGAAATTCGATGAAATACTTTTTTTAAAACTCTCTGAATAAATTAATTACAGGGCTGCCAACTATTACAAAATACATAAATTTTTTGTAAGAAATTATAAATTTCTCATATGATACAGACTTGGTAACCTTTTCGAGGGGGCTACTACGTCATCAAACGGTAAATCATGCGCAAGGCGTAATCTTTATTTTATCATTCTTGCATTATACCAAGGTAGCCTTGACCGCTGTTTTAAGAATTTTTTGCTACTTTGCTCTGATATATCTTTATTGTCAAAATATATTTAAATCTTCTTTTTTCTTTGATGAAAATTTTTAATATGTGAATATATGATAATAAGAAATTGTGCAAAAGTATTTGCAAAACAATTAAAACTATTGAAAAATTAAACATTCTGTTCATTTAATAGATATGCTTTATGCAAAAAAGTGTGCTCAAGGTATATCAATTAATCCTCAAATGTCAAAATAGTAGTTTGAAATACAAAGTTGTTTTACAATAAAAGAACATTTTAATTCGCCTTCGTCGCGAGTCTATCTGTTTATTGATATACCTTGCTATATACAGACTTGCATAAATGAGTTCACATTATGTGAATTCGCCTTGTACCTTATCTACTACTCATAGTTCTGTGAACGAAATTCAAAAGTGACGGCGTCAATGAAAAAACAGCGAAATATGTGCATAATCTGGCAACAAAATTTGTCGCATAAAACACGATTATTTTGCAGACGGGTCCGCAAACAATATGGTAAATATAAATCGGACCGCTATATATACGGAGCACACGTCAAGCCAAATAATTCTAACTAAAAATGGAACTAAAAAAATATTTCGGCTTAAAACATCAAAGAACTAATTTTTTTTATAATATTGAAACTAAAAAAGTTAAGATTTTTTTGGACTGCAAACGATCTGCTGTGAATATATGTATATATATATATATATATATATATATATATATATATATATATATATATATAAATATATATATATATATATATATATATATATATATATACATATATATATATATATACATATACATATATATATATATATATATATATATATATATATATACATACACATATATATATATATCTATATACCCAGCCAACATGTGGAAGATTGTTTCACCAAACTGAGTCTTTTTCGAGTACCTTAGATGATCAAAAACTGATTAATCAGTTCTGCGCTTAAAATAAGACTCGAAAATGATTTCCAGAAATACTTAGAAAGTGATTTAAAAAAAAACAAACACAATAGCAAGCAAAAATATATATAAAGTGTACATATTACATTTGTAAGTGAATTCATATAAAAATTAGAAAGCAAAAAAAGGTTATGTCAGCTATAAAGAAGTTAAATAAAAAATTTAAACAGAACCAAGAGAATGAACGCGAAAATGAAGATATTCAGGAAAACCCACAAAGATTAAGGAAAAAACAAAACAAAAGAAGAATGAATCTTTAAGTAATGGAACAACGCGAGAAAAATCGCCAGGAGCTGCAAACGACGTAATTATTGAGTAAGTAAGGACTTCATATCGTTATAGTTCAAAAAATATAATTATCTGGTTCTTTACAGATATGTGCCGGAGAAGATAACCATTGCCGATTTGGCTCCCATGTATAGACAGTTCCGGAAAAAGACAAAAATGCAATTGCACCAGGAAAGTTTAGCAAATAAGTTGCAGGAAGATGGTGAAGACGACGAGTTGGATGAAGAGAATAAAGATGATAAGTAAAAAAGTTGTCAAAAAGAAAACTCAGTGTGGCTAATGCAGTTCAGTGTGGCTGAATTAAAAAAACTTGTGTCGCGGCCGGATGTTGTGGAGATTCAGGACATCACTGCACGTGATCCCAAATTGCTATTACAATTAAAAGCTTACAAATTGAATTTTACAAAAAAGAATTTGGAGGGTATATTCACTTTGTCATTCCGTTTGTAACGCATCGAAATATCCATCTCAGACCCCATAAAGTATATATATTCTTGATCAGTGATGGAATCTAAGACGAACTGAGCATGTCCGTCCGTCCGTCCGTCTGTGGAAATCACGATTCAGTCCAAACGAAAAGAGCTAGACTCTTGAAATTTGGCATAAATATATTTTAAAACTTAGAGCAGGTTAAGTTCGAAGATGGGCTAAATCGGGCAAGGGGGAAAAAAGTTCCCCTAAGAAGAACTAAACCAACCCAGAAAAAACAACATAATTTTTAAAGTTTTTTGGTTATTTTGTTAAGCAAACGATATATTTTTATGTCAAATACGGTCCAACGCCTTAAACTTGGAGCCATTAAATAAAATAAAAATATTTTTTGACCCCGCCCACTTCAGTGGGCGTTATTATAGGCAAAAATAGCATAAAAATTTAACAAATTTGTTGACCCTACCAAAAAAAAAATGTTTTTTTAAATTTTGTATATAATCATCCCAAGCATTTATCTTTAGAGTTTTATGACTGCCATTTTTATAATATATAATATTTAATGTAATTTAATGTGCATTGTGTATCATGTGTGTGGGCCATCTGTTTTGTGTCTGCACCTTCGCCGCAAAAATTGCCAACAGACACAACTGCGTTACCAGACTGCCGGCTGCGCTGGTTTTCTGGCGGTTGCTCCGGCTAGAGCTCGCCGTCTTGGGTGGGATCTTGCCAGCCAGTCTAGTAAACCACAACACGTATATATATATAAAAAAAAACCAGCATTGTGGTGCATGACGTTTGTGCACGAAATAATAATCCCTTTTTTTTTTAATGAGAGCCCGAAGCATACACACGTTTACTCCCTTTCAGTACACTTACACATACATACCAATTTCATAAAATGCTGACTGGGTATATATATATATATATATATATATATATATATATATATATATATATATTATGAAGTTTTTTATTTGACACATTGTTGTCACAATTTATATATAATAAATAAATTTCATTTATATATAATAGTATTGTGACAACAATGTGTCAAATAAAAAACTTCATAACAGTTTGATTTAGATTATATTTTTCATTTTGCCTTATAAATACTTTTTTTGTTATCCAATGGATTCCTGATTGTATAAAGGTGTAGAAAAATAAAATAGATTCATATCGAATATACTTTATTTGTTGGTTTAGTTTTGTATGAGTTTCAAGGCCTACTATTCTTATTCTGTTGTTATTTTTGAAAATAATTTGTAATTTACAACTTGTGAAATCTCAGATGGTTTTCGGAAGTATATGCATAAGATAAGAGGTTTTTAACTTTTCAAAACTGTGGTTAAAGTCTACTGACGATTTGGTAAAGCACCAATGAAATGCATATAGACATTGGTTAAGCAACAACAAATAAATTTCATTTATATATATATATATATATATATATATATATATATATATATACATATATATATATATATATATATATATATATATATGTATATATACATATATATATATATATATATATATATATATATATATATATATATATTTATATATATATATATATATATATATATATATATATATAAATATATATATATATATATATATATGAAATCTTTTTATTTGACACATTGTTGTCACAATACTATATATAAATGAAATGCATATAGACATTGCTTAACCACCAACAAATAAATTTCATTTATATATATATATATATATATATATATATATGTATATATATATATATATATATATATATATATATATATATACATATATATATATATATATATATATATATATATATATATATATATATATATATATACATATATATATATATATATATATATATATATATTTATATATATATATATATATATATATATATATATATATATATACATACATATATATATATATATATATATATATATATATATATATATATATGCATAGTTTGTACACCTAGCAAGTTGTATTGCTAATTGAATATCCTGGATATGTTCTATGTACAATTTAATATTATCCAGAAACATATCTGAATAAATTTTCTCTGTAGTTTTATTCTGTAGCCTTTTAGTTTCTTTTTTGAAATGTTTGTAATATTTCATTTCCTTTATTGATGTGATCTATCATTGCGTTAAATTCGTTAGAAGTAACGATATTTGCTTTCAAATCCGTAAGCGCTTTTTCAATATTTAATCTGTCTTCTTCATTGATAGTTCCGAACAGAAATTTTAGGCCGTCACAAACTACATTTGCTAAACCTCTTTTATGTCTATTAAAAAATATTTGTTTTTCTTTGAATGTTAAAGTAAGATATTTTTTTGTCAAATCGTTCTCATAAAATGTTTCTGTTTCGAATTGTTTCATAGGGCATATCAAGATAAGTTTTATTTATAGATAGTATGTGATATCTGTATTCATTTGGGTTTTCCAAGATTCCTTGGTTGATAATAACGAAGCCGTGATCTTCTTGTATGGATGTTGTTTACTTCAATCATTTGTCCAGTTTTTGATGTAATTATTGAAAGTATTAGTAATGTTTTTGTTAAACGTAATTTCGACATTTTGCTTTTGTTGACTATTGTCGTTCCTATAATATTTATTATTATTGTTTATTAAATTATGACTTCTTTTTCTTTTTTCTTTTAAATTGTGATTTGTATTTCTTAACGTTTCTATTCTTATGTTTGACTACTCGTACATAGTGTTCATCATCTTTTTCTGTCTGTGTGACTTCAACTTTTTTGAATGGATTACTAATCTTTTCGAGTCGTTTCCTATAATTTTCTGATTTTAAATAATTAATATCTATTGGGTTATTGTTTTATTAATATTATTAATTATATTTTCTTTCACTTTTTGTGGGTTTGTTTGGGGAGTTAATTTGTTAAAGAGCATATTGTAAGGTGTTTGTCCTGCAGTGGAATGAATTATAGTGTGATTGTAAGTAAAAAGTGTTTGTTCTATTTGTAGGTAAATTAATTCTTTGTTTTTTGAGGTATTAATGATTCGAAGTTTTTCGTTGATTGTTTTGTGTAATCTTTCAATATCAGCGATTCCTGTTTTGCCTGTGGTTATTTCTAACTTAATGTTTAATTCTTGACACCAATTTCTTATGTTTACATTGTTCATGCCTTGATCTTGATCTATTTTAAAGTTTTCGGGGGTCTCTTGAGTTAAATATATTAATTAATTCTTTTTTGGTTTCTATCCAATTAAGTGAGTTGACAGGTTCGAGTGTTGCGAATTTGGAGAATATATCAATGCAAGTAAGGTAATATTGTTTATTCCATTGCCAGAAGTCTATTACAAATTTTTCTCTTATTTCATATGTTGGTGGTGTTACTTTAAAAGCTAATTTATTGCTAATATGTTCATTTTTGCAATTGTTACATAGTTAGTATTCATTAATTATTTTTTGATATTTCTTTTAATTTGGGTAAAAGTACTTATTTTTAAATATTTTCACTATTTTTTCGATTCCTTGGTGTAAACCAGTAATATGAATTTCTAGAATTTTGTATTTAAAATCGGGGAAGCTTTTCTTATTTTCTAGGAGTTTGGTTGTTTTCACTATTTTGTGGGAGTTATTTTGTATTAGTTTACAGTAATATTCTTGGAGTACGAAAAAGTCCTGGTCGTTTGGCATATAAATTGTAGAGTTTTTATTTAATAGATGTGTTTTTATTATAACTTTATTGAGATCTTCGTTTAAATTTTTGTAATTATAGAAGTTATATTATTTGAAAATGTTTTTCACTGAACACTTTGCTTTGGTTTCCTTTATCGCCTTGATTTGATTCTTAAAAATGTTTAATGGTTTCTCAGTTATTGCTATATAATTAAGGTTATCTTCCTCTGCTGAATGACAGGTTGCTGCTGTTGATGAAATTTCATTATGTTCATCATAATCATTTTCTGCAATAGTCTCTGTATTGTTTACATTTCTTGATTGTGATTCGTTTAGATAGCATTGGTCAATTTTAATTCGTGATGGTGCATCCGCGACATGAGTTTCTTTTCCTGGTATGTATTTGATATCGAAATCTAATTCATTCAACTTTATTTTCCATCTTTGCAATTTAGCATTTGGTTCTTTTAGGTTATGTAACCACTGCAAAGGACGATGGTCACTATTAATTATGAATTTACGTCCAAACAAATGCGGACGGAAATATTTTGTTGCCCAGATTATGACAAGTAGTTCTTTTTCTGTTACGGAATAATTATTCTCGTGTGTTTTGAGTGTTCGACTTGCGAAAAAGGGGACAAATCACCGCATTCGATATCGAGTACCGTTCGTATGGAATACAATTTTCGATAGTTAGAATTTTTGGATCACGGCATTCAAACAAAACGAAAATAGACAAATTTGTGAAAAAATTTTAAATTAATAAAATAAATTAATATTAAAATGGTCTTAAGTGTTTTTATGTGTTCCTCATCTTCGGAATCAGAGGATGAACCGAATATTTCTACAATAAGAAGAACAATTCGCGACAAAAGCAATCCTTTTTCATTGCCTGAGATTGAGTAAGTAGTACCTTTTAAAGTAAATGGTAAAAACTAAAATTTTCACTATCCATAGATTTAAAAGACGATTTAGGTTGTCTAAAGAAGTGTTCAAATACGTTCTCTCCGAAATAAATATTACTAGCCATATGTCGACGTCCGTACCACCCATATTGCAGCTTGCCGCTACATTGACTCTTTTGGGTAGTGGTAGTTTTCAGCATAATGCTGGAAATGATATTTTACTTGGACTCGCACAAAGCACTATGAGCAAGGTTGTGAAAAACGTGGCCAATGAAATAGAAAGCAAGTTGTGTTCCAAAATTATTAAATTTTTGCCAAATCGATCGGAGGAAAGCATGTAATATTTCATGGACAATTTTAAAATCCCTGGAGGTAATTACAGTAAAGCATATGTATGTATGTAAACAACCTATATATGTACATATGTATAAAAACTATTTTCAGGGATGTGTAGACGGCACACATTTTGGTTTCCAAGCACCGACAGAGAACGAACAAATGTTCTTTAAAAGAAGAGGATTCCACAGCTTAAATTCAATGATAGTAAGTTATAACACAACATCATTAATCAATTAATAATTTTGAAAAAAGTTTAGATTTGTGACCATCAATACAAAGTGTTAGCTATTATTTCGCACGACAGTTTTGTTTGGAAGCATTCCGAAGAACGACGTTTACTTGAGCAATTGTATGCAGAGACCGGCTTAAACGTTTGGGTTCTTGGTAAATCTTATATTTTATTGTTGTTTCGTATTACTTTTTTACTATTGAAAACTCACATGTATGTACATATGTATTTTAGGAGACTCCGGATATCCCACGGAGCCCTGGTGTATAACACCGTATGCAGCAGCCGCTGAAGGGTCTTCAGAAGCCTATTTCAATTAAATTCACGCGAAGGCTAGCTGTATTTTTGAACGCACAATAGGGAGATTAAAGGGACGCTGGAGAATCCTCTGCAATGAGAAAAGAAGCCGATACACTCCCGAAAAAATGGCAGTATTTGGAAATGTATGCGCTGCTTTACACAATGTATGCATAAAGTTTAATGTTTCCTTGTATACGCAAGTAAATTCTAGGGAGCCCTCGTCAATAGAAGTATTTACGGGTGGCGAAACACGATTGTTAAAGATCGGGGAGAAAATAAGAGACCAAATAAAAACATCTTTGAGTGTTAACATTTAAAATATGGTTTTTATTGACAGAAAAAGCAAATATAGAAAACAAAAATACATTTCATGTTTGGTAAATTATTAATACTACATACTAAAACTGTAAATCACATTTAATTAAGTCTTTTCGAAATCGTTCAGTCAATAACCTAATAATAAGGCTAACAAATAAAACGTATAATGATACGATATTGGGGCAACTAGTAATTCAAATATTTACCCTTATATATAATTGCAATGGAAAAAAATGTTGAAAAAAGTGGTGGTTAGCTTTGATCGAAGTGAGTTTTGCTGAAGCACATGAAGCTGTAGAGTTTTTATTTAAAGATCGATTTCATTACATAAAATATTTACGTCATGTTCTGTTTGCTTCAGTCTTATCTTTTTTTCCTTCAGGGTGATTAATTTGTCGAGCTTAATATTAGTTTCCTCTTTAACTTTAAGAGACCGTTCTTTGAGCTCAATTACTTTATTCAACTTTCCAACAATTTTACTTTGCCAGTCTTTCATTTGGAAAATATTTTCTCTTATAAGTTCTACTTTTGTATTTTGTTTGCGTTCAGTTTTTTGTCTACGACTTTGAGTGCTAACTCAAACTCAGTATCTGAAGATTCAAATTCGGATATTGCTGCATTTTCAGTATGTTTGCTACATTTTCAGTGTTATTGTTTGCATCATTTGGTGTATCCACATTTTTGGCACATGTTTGGTTCATTTTGCTACCAAAAGATTTCACATTAACCAGCCCATCTACTGCCGCACTTAGTCCAGCTGCTTCCACAATTTGTTCTTCTGCACTAGTCAGTAACATTTTATCAAAAGCCGCTTCCAGTTTTCTTTCTCGAGGCCTTATTGTACGAGAGTTTCTTCTTTGTGTTATGTTTTTGATCCGTATAAACCTTATAATTTTAGTTATAGTCATTAGCTATATGCATTTTTCAAATTAAAACATGTTTGTTTAACATTACCTTTCGCCAACTTGAAACGTCCTTAATTGGAGGGCCCCACGCATTTAGTTTACTTGTCAATTCTCGCCATAAACGATTTGACTTTATTTTTGCTTGAGCACAGTTTTGAAGCTTATTTTTGGCCACGTCGGGATGTTCCAGCATAAATTGTGCCAATACCTCTTTTTGCTTCCCATTTACTTTATTTTAATTTGTTCTGGCTTTTTCCTTACTTATTTGTTTGGCATTATTTTTTGCACTGGTTACTGGACAATCTTTTCCTTGATAATCGCTTTCCCTAAATACAATTAAAATTATATTATATTGAAATTAAAAAATATCAAACAAATACTTAAATTTTTAATTGCTTCTTTCTTTTGTTTCTTGTTTCTTTGCTTTGTTTCGCACCACAAAATTAGTGTTTGTTTGTTTTCGATAGCAAATTACCAATCGAGTTCAACTTCGAGTAAATACGTTTCGATAACGAGTACCGTGATCCACGTTAACCACATTTCGATGATAAAGTACTCGATATCGAATGCGGTTATTTGGCCCCAGATCGGGTGAGAATTTTGACTTAATACTAATGCTGTGTTAGATGCGTCTGTTGTGATTTGTTTATTGTAATTTGGATACGCTAGGATTGGTTCGTTTGTTATCAAAAGTTCAATCGTTTCCACAGCTTTAATGTATTCTTTGTCATTAGAGTTTATTTTATTTCCTTTTTTAAGGCAATGTGTTATTGGTTTAGTGATATTTGAGAAGTTTTGAATGAACTTTCTATAGAAACGCTTTGATTTTATTTGGGTTTGGTTTAATACCTTCGGGTGTGATTATGTGTCCTAAATTAACTTTTAAATTTGCTTCCGATAATTTCTTAAATACTTTATCGTGTGAAGTGATATGCTCTTGTAGAAATGTGCTAAAGACTACTATGTCATCTAAGTATACTAAGCAGTCTTTTCCAACTAACTCATCTAGTACTGTGTTCATCAGTCTTTGGAATGTAGCTGGTGCAGTTTTTTAAACCAAAAGGCATTCTTAAAAATGTATAGTGTCCGTTACGCGTAGAAAATGCAGTTTTATGCCTTTCTTTGGGCTCCATTTCTATTTCGTAGAACCCTTTTGTGAGATCCAGTATTGTAAAGTATATGGACCTACCCAACTTGTCCAATATCTCATCCGTTAATGGGATGGGATATTTATCATCTACTGTGATATTGTTTAGTTTTCGGTAATCTATAACAATTCTCCATACACCTGAAGCATCTTGTTTTTTTTGGTACTACCCAAATTGGTGCTGAATAAAGGGATTTACTATGGCAGATGATGTTTTGATCTAACATCTCTTTTATTTGCCTATCAACCTCTTCTCTATGTACTTCTGGGTATCTAGGATTTCACATAGATTGGATCTTCGTGCTGAGTATTTATTTTATGTTTTATTTAATGCGTGAAGTTTAAGTTTTCATTTTCTTTATGTTTTTTTAATAGTGTCGTAATTTCTTTATGTTCCTCTTTGTTTAAGTGATCTAATCTATATAATGAGTTTGTTTCGTCGTTAACTATTTTATTATCTATTTCTTCCAAGTTGAACAGTGGTTTTTCATCATTTTTTTCTTGGTTTTCGTCCAGGAAATGATATTTTGTACCATTCAAAATGACAAATTTTTCAATAATATTCATGATGGCATTTAATTTTTGTAGACTGTCGTAACCTAATAATCCGTCATGAGTTTGACAGAAGTCATTGACAAAGAAGGTTAAACTAATACCTGATCGACTACTAGTAACTTCCCGTGCTTTGTTTAAAACTATATTTCAATTAATTGTTTTCACGTTAACTGCGTTGACCTTTTTATTCTCTGTTGATAATGTATTCGGTCTAATCAAGCTTATGGATGACCCAGTATCTAATATAAATATATACATTTTATTTTCTATCTTCATTGAAATGGAGGGTGATTGTTTGAGGCTTTCAAGTGAATATTTTCCACTTCCATTGCTATTGGAGCGCCAACTTTTATGAGGTCATAATTATTATTAGGTCTATTGAAGTGATCGTTATTTTGGAGATTTTTGTTGTGTGGACTTTGAGGATAGAAGTTTTTATTATATGAATTTTGAGAGTAGAAGTTTTGATTTTCATTTTGGTATTCATAATTATTTGGATAGAAATTTTGATATGAGTTCTGGAGATGGAAATTCTGTGGATGGAGGTTCTGATTTGTGTTTTGATGAAAACGTCTATTATGTTGGGAAGGAAAACTTGGATGATTTTGTATTTTATTTTGGTTTAACCAATGTAGCTGTGGTTGACCATAATTTCGTGGGTTATTTGATTTATAGTGGGTGTTTTCATCAAATTCACCACATTCTTTTAATGTTTGGATGGATGTTTGAAAATTATGTACTAAATTGGCATTCAAAAGAGCTACTAAGTGGTTTGGTAATTCTCTTTTTAATGTTTTCAAACTATAAAATCCTCCCTCATTTTTAAAAAATGTTTTTCTTTCCTCTGGTTCGTTACATAATTTTATCATATCTTTAATCCTACATACAGTCTAAAACTGTTACTGGAATTTACGTTCATATTTTGCATAAATTCCTGTTGAAAATATCTTGTTGTTTAAAATTACGTCAATTTTGATCTTACAGCAAAAAAATGAATGAGAAATAAACATAATTTGTCCTATTTTAAACAAAGCACTAATTATTATGTAAAAATTGCCTTCCTTTAAGCGACTGTGTTCAATAATGTGTTCAATGTGACTTAACAATGCGAAAAATTTTTAAAATTAAACATATCTATCCAACAAGTAAATGTGCTACACTCTAAAACTTTTGCTGAAATTTATGTTCATATTTTGCATAAATTCCTGTTGAAAAAATCTTGTTGTTTAAAATTACGTGAATTTTGATCGTACAGCAAAAAAATGATTGAGAAATAAAAATAATTTGTCCTATTTTAAACAAAGTACTAATTATTATCTAAAAATTCTCCCCTTTTAAGCAAGTGTGTTTAAAAATGTGTTCAATGTGACTTAACAATACGAAAAATGTTTAAAATTAAACATATCTATCCAAAAACACAACACTTAGGGCCATTATTATAACTTAAAGTTAGTTAAAAGTAACATTTTTTCAGACGTATAAAAAGCTTTCCATTATTGCAAATTGGATTTAACTTACCAGGTAGGATAAACTTACCTGTAATTTAACGCTCACTTTAGGTTAAAGTAAAATTTCGCAAATGATAAAGTTTTTATTCGTCCGATAAAATCCTACTTTTAACTAACTTTAAGTTGTAATAATGGCGCTTAATGTAATAAGAGCAACTTTTTCAAAAAGAAAAAGCATCACAGAGTTTTTAGAGTGAAGGAAAAATTGATACAAGTTATATATAAAATATTTATAAAAAAAGGTATAAACAAAATGTTAAAATGCCAAGTTTGTGAAAAAGAATTTCAATGTTTATAACATTTTCATTTATACTGCCATAAATATGAAAAAAACAATGAGTTTAATTAAGTGTCTGTTTTCAAGATGAGGAAAAAATTTCAATAATTATATTTTGATATAAATATTTTTATTTTAGTTTGTAATATGTACTATGTACATTAATAAGTAATGAAATGCTAGATATTTAATTTGTTTTTACGTAAGTTTTGATATTTTTTTTAAAATAAATATAATATAAATAATAATTGTACAAGTGCATTTTATTTAATTATGTAGGATTAACATTAAACATATATATACCTCAAATGGGGGGAAACTAGACACAATATGTTTAAAAGTATTAAAAATCTTTTGTTCAATATTAAACATACTTTGATCAAAAATCCACAAATTGGTTGAAAATATATGTTGTGTAATATTAGGTCAATTATATTCGGTAAAGTGTTCCCGACTATTATTGACGTAAATTTCAACACAAGTGTTTTAGAGTGTATATTCGGCTGTGCCGAATCTTAAATACCCTTCACAGATGTAATTCTTCTTTCTTTCTTGCTAAAACAGGAAGTAGGTTTAATTAAAAGATATAACATAGTTTTTTTGGTCACTTTCACGTACCATAAAATATTTTATTTGTTCAACCCTGGAGTCGAAATTTTGATTTTTTAAGATTTTAATACCAATTTTGTTCTTCCTGAATTATAACAACGTCAATTGCCTATTTGATTACTTTTATTTATTTCTATTTCCCAACCCTGGAAACGAAATTTAAATTTTTTTACCAATGCAACGCTTAATAAGGCAGAAAATAGTTTTATTTAAGAAAAACTTAATATTTTTAACCTTTTTGGTCACTTTTATGTACTAAAAAATATTGCAGCTATCCAACTCTGGAATCCAAATTTTGATTTTTTTTGTGATGAGTCCCTAACTCATCACATATAGCCCTTTTTTATTCAAAATAGTGATTTTTACTGGCTGTTTCACAATTTCGAACGAAAATTGATTCGTACGAAATCTGTGTTATTTGTAAATTATTTTGGGCGTTTTGTTTTCAAAAATTTAGCTTGGCTACTTATGAGCGAAAATGTAGCAGTTTTGATATTTTGAAAATGTAAAAGCTGCAAAAGGTAGGACAACCCCAGACACTTGTTAAAAAAGTAGGAGGACGGACCCCGACGATCTAAAAAAGAGGACGGTGTCCGGGGAAAAGAGGACGGATGGCAACCCTAGCGATAGATAACAAGGATATTTTGTGAATCCTGATTATTAGCCTAAAAGAAGTGTTGCGATTTTGAGATCCACGCAAATTTGCCATTGGTGTTCTGAATACTTTATCTTATCTAATACAATTCCCAAATTTACATAGGTCTCTTTAAACTTCGTCGAATGGGCTATTGGAATTGGCGCTAATATGTTTCCAATGTGAAGCAAGATAGCTTTGAGACTTCTAATTGATGAATCTATAAAGAGTCTCCACTCATCGTCTTTATAGATATTAAGTTTTAATTCATCAACCTAGCCTTTACCATTGGAATAGTACTTCTTCTTTTTCTACTTCCATCTCTTCATGAGATTCGGTTTCATCAACAATAACTGTTTTCTGTAACTTAACAGCTGATGAAACATTGGCGTACTGTATTTTACTTCTATTCGACGAAGTAAACCCCGCATTTTCAGTCATACAGAAATAACAGTTATGCGAACAAGTTAATGAAGTGAAGATTATGGGAATATCAAGTTTTCCCTGCTTTTAGTTTTTTCCCATCGTGTCAACATAATCTTACATCGACCACAAACAAAGTGTGGAACACAGGCTGAAACCAAATTTGTAATTCATAATTTCATTTTAACGTTCTGCGGTTTTTTACCGGCTCAAACTCCCCACAAACGTAACAAAATAGATTAGGACTCTTATTGCATAGATGGGAATTGCTTCTTGTAATAGTATACTCTCCAGTAGCCAAGTTTCCCACTACTGAAGAGCTGCAGTCGCTGGATGACGACGCCTGCTGTCCTGCTCTCTCGCCCTGACCAGACGCCAATACTGGGTTTCCGAATGCCTGCATCGTAAAGTACTCATTACTTATAACTGCCATGACGGCACACACGCAGTTAACCCAGGGACTCTGCCACATGGTTCTGTTGCCCACCGTCACCCCGAGGAGGTGCCCTGGTTGCAAGTACAAACGATCATCAATGAAATGAAGTCTGCACATCGAAGAAGTGGAAATCCTAACACGATGGAAAATTTTTACTAAATAAAAGAAAAGGTGGAAGAACAATACACTCGAAAAACCGTTAAAAATCCAATTTGTGTACATTTCTGGATCTTAATCCTGTATTTTAGAAATAAGAAGTGCAAGAAATTTATTTAATTTTGTTAAAAAGATTTTTTTCCATTTTTCAGCAGCAATTTTCTGCTATTTTATCGGTTTTTTGCAGTTTTATGAATGTTTGAGGCGACTATGGGCCAAATATATTGTAGAATCAGATAACGCAGGTTAAATTACATGAATTACGGGTCCACAAAATTTTTTGTACCAAGATAATCTAATTTTTTCACGATTTTTGCAATTTTTAAGGATATTATAAAATTTTTTTAGAATTAAAAAGTTTATGATTAAAGTATGATCGAAATTAGTATTTAGCAGATCAAAATACATGAAAATTATGCTTGCCTTAGATCTCAAAATTTTTTTTCTTGCCAAAACATCGAATTTTCGCTATTTTTTGGAGTTTTTTTGTGTGCCGGTGCTATCAGCAGTACAATCGAGGCTTCTAACGGGTTTTACATGTCCCATTTCGAAATACTCGCGAACGACAGTATTATACTGCGATTTTAGCTCGGGTTCTGTTAATAACCGTATCTTAATTCACACAAACTGGAAAAGGCACTATTTCGAGAATAGAACTGCCACCGGAATGGAAGAGAGACGACATAACGGCCATCGGGGTGCCGATAGGTAGTAGACTGGTAAAGTTTCTCACAATAGTCATCGTCTTCAGACACTTGTGTCACTAGAGGAATTTTTTGAAGTTGGTCACTTTCATGTACTATAAAATATTGCACTTGTCCAACCCTGGATTCGAAATTTTATTTATTTTTTTTTTTTTTGATACCAATTTTGTTTTTGGCTGATTTCATCGTCACGGGTGGGACATTTAGAAGTAGTTTAAGTGCTTAGTTTTAAAAAATAAGAAAATGTTCAACTATTTTTTACATGACTTTATAATAAAATAAAAGTTCAGACTTGTCTCTCAAATATACTACACGGAAACACACTATTTTAGATTTGCTAATGCAAAATTTAGTACACATTAGGATCGTCACGGGTGGGACATGAAAAAGACATGCGTTTGGAGGGCCTAGGGCACATACTCAAATCTCTGCGAATTTATACAGTTTATCGAAATGTAGCCAATCTATGACTGCAGCAGAGGTATCAAATTGTCCTTCACTAAAAGTTAAGAAGAAGAACAAGTTTATATTTTGCTCAAAAATTTCATTTTTGTGGCGTCACGGGTGGGACATTTTTTCGCCACGGGTGGGACGCGTGCGATTTCGTAATAGCAGTTTGACTAGAAACGGATCTAGAAACTTCAAATATAGTTTGAAAACTTTATCCAAAAACAGGAGTAAAATTCAAAGGTTTGAAAATGTATATAAATTTAAAAAACAAACATCTTTACTGTTTTTTTGGTAACAAGTATTTATTTTTTAAGTATTTGGTTTTGTATTGCAGCATTAGTGTTCAAATAAGCAACAATTAATATTTTTTAAACGACAAAGGCTCATTATCCGAATCACTCCAAGATGAGCTGTCGGTGAAGATATCATCCGTGGTCATTTTATTAATTTTAAATGTTTTTTTCTTTGAATTATGGGTGAGACCCACAATTATATTTTCTTCGCTACATGCCATGAAAAAGTGCAGCGATTGAATATTTGGGATAGCGATAATAAGGTTCCACCTTTTATTAAGTAGCTCAAAGTTTTCCTTGATCTTTTGCTCCGATAAATACAAAATATTTATATTTTTTACACAATCCTTGGCAGCTGAAACGAAATCTTTTCCAGTATTTATACTGCATCTCCATTGCATGACCCGATATCTCACAGATTTTTTTATCTCTCTCACGTTCTTTTTGCTTATACTCCTCATTCAGCACCAGTTTTTGCCATTGTTGAGAAGTTGTCGAAAATTAAAAACAAACAAAAAATCTGACAAAAAATTTTTTCGTCACGGGTGGGACAATTTTAAAAAGCAAATATATTATAAAATATTTTAAATTAAAAAAAAAAATTGATATGCAAAATATTTCATTTTCTGCTGCTGCCTTTAGTTTTAAAATTTCAACAAAGTTGCTTGCGACATTGTTTAGTAAAATAAACTTTTACTTGTTTTTCGTCACGTGTGGGACATTCGAAAACACAACATAAAAATATAAAAAATCTTTCAAATTACATGTATTTTATTGCTATTTCCTTTGATGGGCTGAAGGAAAATAAACCGAAGCACCTCTTCGAAACGTTCAAATGTTAAAAGCTTATGCACAGCTGACATGGGGCATGGTGGTATTTTACTTTAACGGGGTAGCAATATCGATATAGATAATTTGACGGAGTTGATATAAAAACAAGTAAAAACGTTATATTCGACCGGGTCGAATCTTAAATACCCTCCAAATATTTAGTAAGTAAGTTTAAAATGTTTAACTTGGTGGGACAGAGTTCCTTTATATAACACCGTACGTCAACGCCCACTAAAGAGGGCGGGGTTCAAAAATATACAATATCATGTTTTCCACAGACGAACGTATGGGCATTGCTAGACCGTCTTAGACTTCATCACAATTCTCTTTGGAGGCTATAAAAACTGTATTTTGGCGGGTTCGCTCTGGCAAGGGCTGTGGGGGAAACATTTCACCTTTGTCATAAAACTCTAAAAATAAATGCTTGCGATAATTATATACAAAATTAAAATTTCTTTTTTTTGATAGGGTCATTTAAAGGGCAAAGGGGGAGAGGGGGTAGGGCAGAAACAGATACACATAAAACTGTAAAAATAAATGCTTGGGATGATTATACACAAAATAAAAAAAAATTTATATTTATTTTTAATAGGGTCATTTAGCGGGCAGAGGAGGAGGAGGGGGTAGAGCAGCAACAGGCAGTCATAAAACTCTAAAGATAAATGCTTGGGATGATTATATACAAAATTTAAAAAAAAAAATTTTTTTTGGTAGGGTCATTTAGGGGGCGAAGGGGAAAGAGAGGGTAGGGCAGAGTAGTACCAGGTTTCGTCTCAGCTTCGTCATTAAAGCTTAAAAGTGTTATTTTTAAGGAATGTAGGCTTAAGTAAAACAATTTGTTAAATTGTTATGCTATTTTTGCCTATAATAACGCCCACTAAAGTGGGCGGGGTCAAAAAATATTTTTATTTTATTTAATGGCTCCAAGTTTAAGGCGTTGGACCGAATTTGACATAAAAATATATTATTTGCTTAACAAAATAACCAAAAAAATTTAAAAATTATGTTGTTTTTTCTGGGTTGGTTTAGTTCTTCTTAGGGGAACTTTTTTCCCTCTTGCCCGATTTAGCCCATCTTCGAACTTAACCTGCTCTAAGTTTCAAAATATATTTGTGCCAAATTTCAAGAGTCTAGCTCTTTTCGTTTGGACGGAATCGTGATTTCCACAGACGGACGGACGGACGGAAGGACGGACATGCTCAGTTCGTCTTAGATTTCATCACTGATCAAGAATATATATACTTTATGGGGTCTGAGATGGATATTTCGATGCGTTACAAACGGAATGACAAAGTGAATATACCCTCCAAATTCTTTTTTGGAGGGTATAAAAAAATACATTAAAATTACTTTTTTTTAAATATATTTTTAGAATATTAAAATTTAATGTATTAGCTACAAGTTCATGAAAAACCTTTTATTTTTAAATATATTTATTTTTTTGTGCTAAGGCTCACTTCTCATGAAATCAGCCTTTTCCTAAATTATAAAATAGTTTTAGTTAGCAAGAAAAAAACAACGTTAGTTGATTTTTTGGTTACTTTTATGTACAAAAAAAAAATTCAATTTCCCACCCAGGGAAGCGATATTAAAATTAAATTTTTTTTTGACCAATGCAAATCTTCATGATTTATATATAGGTTTTATTTAAGGAAAACATAAAATTTTTAACAATTTTAGTTATAACATGTACTACAAAATACTGAATGCGCAATAAAAAAACTTTTACATTCCCATCCATGAAAAAAAATTTAAATTTTTCATAGACGATTGAGGCTTCCCAAAGCATGAAATAGGTTTAATTTACAAACAACCAAAAAATAATTGGTTTTTGGTATTAATTTTGCGTCGAGAAATAGGTGTAAGCTTCCCAGGTCTGGAACCGTATTTCGGATTTTTCAGAATTTCAATACCACTCTATTTAAGTTCATTTCCAATCCAACGGTCCAAGAACGATTTCTCTAGCTCTTCTGGGGCTTGGGAGGTACAGACAGACGGACAGATGGACATTGCTCAATCATCATCGCTATTAATAAGGACTCAGAATATATACACATTATGGGGTCTCACATTGATATCGTAGAAATTACACACGGAAGGACAAACCTATATATACCCTTTCACATTTTCGTGAAGAGTATAACAAGCAAAAACGTTATATTCGACCGGGTCGAATCTTAAATACCCTCCAAATATTTAGTAAGTAAATTTAAAAGGTTTAACTTGGTGGGACAGAGTCCAAAAATTATTTTATTTTATGGCTCCAAGTATAATGCGTTAGACCTTCTTTAATATAAAAATATATCATTTGCTGAACAAAATTACAAAAAAACTTTAAACATTATGTTGTTTTTTAGAGGTTGGTTTAGTTCTTCGTAGGGGAAATTTTTTGCCTCATGCCCGATTTAGCCCATCTCTAAACTTAGCCTGTGCTATCCTTCAAGATATATGTATACCAAATTTCAAGAGTCTATCCTCTTTTCGTTTGGACTGAATTGTGATTTCCACAGACGGACGTACGGACATGCTCAGATCATCTTAGATTTCATCACTGATCAAGAATATATATACTTTATGGGGTCTCAGATGGATATACCCTCCATATTCATTTTTGGAGGGTATAACAACTTGCGAAATGCACCTTCAATATGCCCAATACTCAGCGCAAAGCGCTAGACAAAAAAATTAAATGCGTTTTGAGCAAAGAGCTGCGCTAATAAATTTGCATACAAATTGTTTCTTATTTTGCGCTCTGCTCATTGCGCTTGTGCGAATTTTTAATTCGCTTGTTAGAAGTGCGCAATGCGTAAAAAAAGAGTGCGCAAATTCGAATCCTGCATCAAAATATATGTTACTGCAACGTTTTGCACTCCTACAATTATAAATATCAATCTTATCAATAGGTGTAAGCTCTAGAACCGTATTTCGAATTTTTCTGAATTTGAATACCACTATATTTAAGTTCATTTCCAATTGATCATATACAGGTATAACAAGTAGAAGTGCTATATTCGGCTGTGCGAATCTTAAATACCCTTCACAGATGTAATTCTTTTCGTTTAAATTTTTCGGTTAGGAAGCCATTTTCAATACCTCTTAACGTCTTTAAAACATAATAAATTTGTTTAATTTACAAACAAAAAGAAAAAATCCGTTTCATGTACCTCAAAAACTTGTAATTGTCCAACTGTAGCATCGTCTTTTAGATTCTTTTGGTTTTTAAAACCAATTTTTTCTTCCTGATATATAAAGTAGGTATAATTCATAAAAATCAAAAATAGCAAATTATATGGTTACTTTAATGAATCAGAAAATGTCGATTTTCCAACCCTGGAACCGAAATTTTAGTTTTTAAAATGTTTAATACCAATTTAATTCTTAGCGAAACATAAAATATGTTTAATTCACTATAAAAAAAAATTGGGAACTTATATGGTTAGTTTTATTTACCAAAAAATTTCAATTTTCAGACCTGGGAACCGAATTTTTAATTTAAAAATTTTTAATACCAATTTAATTCTTAGCGAAGTATAAAATATGTTTAATTCACAACAAAAAACCCTAAATTGGGAATTTTTGTGGGTACTAAATGTATGTACCAAAAAATTTCGATTATCCAACCCTGGAACCGAATTTTTAATTTTTTGATACTAATTTAATTTTTTCTGAAATATAAAATAGGTTTAATTCACTAAAAACACAAAATTTGGATTTTATATGGGTACTTTTATGTACCAAATATATATATATATATATATCGATTGTCCAACTCTGGAAGCAAATTTTTATTTTTTACTAATGCAATTCTTAGTGAGGTGTAACATAGTTTTACTTGACAAAAAAAATTTGGACTTTTAAACTTTTTGGTCACTTTCATGTACCATAAAATATTTCATTTGTCTAACCCTGGAGACGAAAGTTTGATTTTTTAAGATTTTAATACCAATTTTCTTCTTCCTGATATATAAAACAGTTTTAATTAGCAAAAAAAAAAAAACAACGCCAATTGCCTTTTTGGTTACTTTTATGTATAAAACAAATTTCAATTTCCCAGCCCTGGAAGCGAAATTTTAATTTTTTAAGTTTTTTATCAATGCAAATCTACATGAGGTATAAAGTAGTTTTGTTTTAGGAAAATTCAAATTTTGCAACCATTTTGGTTTTTACTTGTACTACAAAATATTGCATGTACCAAAAAACACTTTCATTTTCCCAACCCTGGAAGGAAAACTTTTTTTTTGTTTTTTTTTTATCAGTGCAACGCTTCATGAGGTATAATGTAATTTTTTTAAGACAAATTTCAAATTTTTAACCATTTTGGTCACTTTCATGTACTATTAAATATTGCACTTGTTCATCCCTGGGTTCGAAATTTTATTTTTTATTTTGGATTTTTTTATACCAATTTTGTACTTCCTAAATTATAAAACAGCATCAGTTCCCTGTTTGATTACATTCACGTATAAAAATATGCAATTTCCTACACCTGGAAAATTTGAATTAAAAAATTTTTTTTGGCCAATGCAAATCTTCATGACGTATAAAGAGGTTTTGTTAAAGAAAAACTTAAAATTAGTGCTTTTTGTTTTTATGTGGTCAAATATGTCTATATGCTTGCATTTCATTGGTTCTTACACCAAATCATCAGTAGACTTTAACATAATTCTAAAATAACAAAACCTCTCAGCTTATACATAAACTCCCAAAAATGAATTGAGAATTACACAAGCAAAACCATAGGAAATAAAAAAATTCAATTTCCCAACCCTGCAAGCGAAAATTTAATTTTTTTAAATATTTTTATCAACGCAAATCTTCGTGAGGTATAAAGTAGTTTTGTTTAAGAAAAACTAAAATTTTGCAACCATTTTGGTTTTTACTTGTACTACAAAATATTGCATGTACCAAAAAAAATTCATTTTCCCAACCCTTTTTTTATCAGTGCAACGCTTCATGAGAAAAATTTAAGAAAATTTTTTAACCATTTTGGTCACTTTCATGTACTATAAAATATTGCACTTGTCCAACCCTGGATTTTGTTCTTCCTAAATTAAAAAAATTTTAGTTAGCAAAAAAAACAACGTCAGTTTATTTTTTGGTTACTTTTATGCACAAAAAATATTTCAATTTTCCACCCCTGGAAGTGAAATTTAAATTTTTAATATATTTTTTGACCAATGCAAATCTTCATGATTTATAAATAGGTTTTATTTGAGGAAAACTTAAAGTTTTTAACAATATTAGTTAGAACATGTACTACAAAATACGGAATGTGCACACAAAAACTTTTACATTCCCATCCCTTGAAAACTTTTTTTATTTGTTTTTGTTTTTTATACACGATTGAGGCTTCCCAAAGCATGAAATAGCTTTAATTTACAAACAATTTTTGGTATTAATTAAGCGTCGAGGAATAGGTGTAAGGTTCCCAGGTCTGGAATGGTATTTCAGATTTTTTTGAATTTCAATAACACTCTATTTAAGTCCATTTCCAATTCAACGATCCAAGCTCTTCTGGGGGCTTGGGAAAACCAAAAATCGTCATCGCTATTCATAAGGATTCAGAATATATATACTTTATGGGGTTCCATATTGATATCGAAGAAATTACACACGGAATGACAAACCTACATATCCTTTCACTTTTTTGTGAAGGGTATAAAAATAATGTAAAAATTAGTGCTTTTTGTTTGTTACTTGGTCAAGTATGTCTATATCAGATAAGTGCGATTCTTAGCACAATTGTGCTGAGATCATTCACACGTATTTTTACTCTCTTTAATTTAGTTGTCGATGAGGCAGCGACGAATCAATATCACGCGGATGCCTACGAATTTTTTTATAGTTTTTTCCAGAATATTTGTCCAGCAAACAATTTCATTCATGTTGATATGCGAAAATATTTTGTCATAAACAATACTTTCGATAACATACAATACCTTTTATACAAGTTTTCTCCAATAACGGACTATACTAATTCTCCTAATTTAGAAATACACTTAGTCTTATTAATTAGTCTGTGTTTAATTCTGACTTGGGGTTTTCAGTAATTAGAAAAAAGGGTGCTCTACCTAGGTTAGGAAACTATGCTGGGGAGAAAAGAATTACCGCGGGTAAGGAGGGATTTCCTGGGCTCTTTGGGGTACAGCCAGACAGTCTGGTAGGGTTATACAGATGATACTTATCCAGTGAAAAAGACAAAATTTATCGGTATTATGTATGGGCCAGCACTTTATTGTTGTTCAATGCAAAAGCTTATAGACGTTGTTCACAATGGTTGATTGATGTCACAATTGTTGGTTTTTTTCTCAAAGAAGCAAAAATTAGATTTTAACAAAAGGTATTTGATTACAAAAACCTGTTGATAACCTTCAAGAGCTGAGTAGGTAATAAAATGTATACAAATGTGAAATGGACCTTTTAGGTAAAATTTAGTGACTACGTATTTCCAAATAATGGTTTTATTTCTCACTGGAAAAGGATTACCAGCGGTGTTTATTCTTAACTAGTCTTACTGCTTTCAACATCCTGCGGGCCCTTGACATATACGGATGGACATGCGTATTGTCAGTTTCGTTTACAGTTTGTTGGCTAGTCGTTCCAGGGCGCGTACAGCCTCTAGTAGGATTCGTTTCGGGCTTGATGTTGGACTACTGGGCGATCGTCAGTCTGGGCTGCGGAAGAACTCCTATGGGAGCGCGGTGGAGATGCTGAACGGCGGTTGGTGCCAAGCCGGTCCTGTACTCTACCTCGTCGGTAATGTTGGCGTCGGCGTCGTGGACGACTCGGACGGCTGCGTTGGTGGTGCGGAGCTGCGGTGCGACTCGGTTGATGAAGAAGAATGTGGTGGATACACAATCATTGGTGCCATGTGATCTGGCCAGACAACTTAGGCAGTAGCCGTGCGTCCGGAACTGGATAGCAGGATTTCTTGGAGACCTGTGGAAGAAACCAAAAGTTATAATTGTCAGCATAATTCCACAATCCTAAATATTCGCTGGGGTTAGCGAATGTATGGTGAGATATCTTTTTGTTGCTGTACGGTCGCTGGGGATTGCGAGATTCAGTTTAAAATATTAAATTATTTCTTCGTGGCACGCCGGGATTTGCGACTTTAATTTGGAAAATAACTTTACAATTTTAAATGTTCGCGGGGGTTACGATTTTAATTTGGAAAATAATTTTACAATTTTAAATGTTCGCTGGGGTTTGCGAAATTTAATATTTTCTTTTAAATACTGGATTTATTGGGGATCCGCGGGTATTTGCGAATTTAATATAGGGTCCATTTCAACTGTTCGTGGGAGTTTTCGAAGTTTAAAATTCCTTTCTCCTTAGAGGTTCAACTTAGTAGGTGTACGCGGGAATTTGCGAATCTATCTGGGAAACACACGTACACAATTAAATGTTTGCTGGGGTTAGTTTTTCTTCCTCTTTTAAGTTCCTTGATCTAATGGGGGATTCGCAGGGGTTTGCGAATCTAATATAGGGCAATGCATTTTATTATTAATTGTTCGAACTTAATTTGGAGAATAATTCCACAATCCTAAATGTTCGCTGGGTTTGCGAAATTTAAGATTCTTATTCTTTTCTTTTGTTTTAATTAAATACACCACTATATTCGCGGTGCCTTAGTGGATCTACTTTTCCCGGGGTTGGGTTTTCTAATGTCTCGCCAAAAACCACAAGGTATTTGAGTTTCCCGGGATATGGGAATCACTATCTGTTTTATGTAGCTCCTGAGCTTTCGCTGGGATTTGCGAAGCTCAGTGTATGATATTTCGCGGGGTTTGCGAAATGTGTAGTGCTCTGTCTCTCGTGCCGTTAACACGTATTTCGTCTTTATGTCTGTCAGTCCGGGATGTGTTTTAGTTATTTAAGAAAATTACAATTAAATTATTAGGTCAAAGCATATAGGCAAAAATAAAAACAGAGAATTTAAAGATAAACAAGTAAAAACGTTATATTCGACCGGGTCGAATCTTAAATATCCTCCAAATATTTAGTAAGTGAATTTGAAATGTTTAACTTGGTGGGACAGAGTTCCTTTATATAATATCGTACGTCAACGCCCACTAAAGGGGGAGGGGTTCAAAAATATGCAATATCATGTTTTCCACAGACGAACGTATGGGCATTGCTAGACCGTCTTAGACTTCATCATAATTCTCTTTGGAGGCTATAAAAACTGTATTTTGGCGGGGTCGCTCTGGCAAGGGCTGTGGGGGAAACATTTCACCTTTGTCATTAAACTCTAATAATAAATTCATGGGATAATTGTATACAAAATTAAAATTTCTTTTTTTTTTTGATAGGGTCATTTAGCGGGCAAAGGGGGAGGAGGGGGTAGGGCAGCAACAGGCAGTCATAAAACTCTCAAGATAAATTCTTGGGATGATTATATACAAAATTTAAAAAAAGAAATTTTTTTCTTGGTAGGGTCATTTAGGGGGCAAAGGAAGAAGCGGGCGGGGGGGGGGCTAGGGCTGAAATCGGCAGTCAAAAAACTCTAAATATAAATGCTTGGGATGATTATATACAAAATTTAAAAAAAAAAATTTTTTTGGTAGGGTCATTTAGGGGGCAAAGGAAGAGGTGGGGGGGTAGGGCAGAAATCGGCAGTCATAAAACTCTAAAGATAAATGCTTGGGATGATCATATAAAAAATTTAAAAAACATTTTTTTTTTGGTAGGGTCATTTTGGTAGAAAATAAGAGGGGGGGGGGGGGGGGGTAGGGCAGAAATCGGCAGTCATAAAACTCTAAAGATAAATGCTTGGGATGATTATATACAAAATTTAAAAAAAAAATTTTTTTTTAGGTAGGGTCATTTAGGGGGCAAAGGAAGAGGTGGGGGGGGGGGAGATTTAGGGCAGAAATCGGCAGTAATAAAACTCTAAAGATAAATGCTTGGGATGATTATATACAAAATTTAAAAAAAAATAATTTTTTTTTGGTAGGGTCATTTAGGGGGCGAAGGGGAAGGAGGGGGTAGGGCAGAGAGGTACCAGGTTTCGTCTCAGCTTCGTCATAAAAGCTTAAAAGTGTTATTTTTAAGGAATGTAGGCTTAAGTAAAACAATTTGTTAAATTTTTTTTCTATTTTTGCCTATAATAACGCCCACTAAAGTGGGCGGGGTCAAAAAATATTTTTATTTTATTTAATGGCTCCAAGTTTAAGGCGTTGGACCGTATTTGACATAAAAATAAATAATTTGCTTAACAAAATAACCAAAAAACTTTAAAAATTATGTTGTTTTTTCTGGGTTGGTTTAGTTCTTCTTAGGGGAACTTTTTTCCCTCTTGCCCGCTTTAGCCCATCTTCGAACTTAACCTGCTCTAAGTTTTAAAATATATTTATGCCAAATTTCTAGAGTCTAGCTCTTTTCGTTTGGACTGAATCGTGATTTCCACAGACGGACATGCTCAGTTCGTCTTAGATTTCATCACTGATCAAGAATATATATACTTTATGGGGTCTGAGATGGATATTTCGATGCGCTACAAACGGAATGACAAAGTGAATATAACCTCCAAATTCTTTTTTGGAGGGTATAAAAAAATACCAATAAAAAAAAAACAAAAGGAGATCAAATAAATAAAATTTTAAATAAACGCATACCAACCGAAACTTAAAACAATAAATACCTTAAATTTAAAATAAATACAAGTCATTACAATAACAAACTACATAAAAGTTAAAGGATTTTAAGCGGGTTGATTAAAAAAATATAATTTGAGGCGCTTACAACTGCGCCTTTGTTTAAGGAAAACACTTGAAATTTAATTATTATAACTTTAATTACCTTTAATAATTTTAACAATATAAATCAATAAAACTGAATTTCACAATATGAATTAATGCAAATACAAAATTAATAATTCAGGAGATCAATTTAAAAGACGACCGATTCTAGAGACACCGTAGCCAAGACTAATTGTTTCCAGCCAACTTTGTTGGCTCGTTCGATTCCCTGATCACGTTGCACCAACATGCGCGAGTATGCAGACGCTGATCATGCAAAATTATTTTCCCATCATTTCAGCAAGAAGGCAATTTCGTATTTGGATCGGAAGCGCGTGTAGAAACAAAAATAAAGAATGAGCTTAAGTTGCTAAATTATTTTTTGGCGACAGCGTCGCCACCGTTGTTAACTCCTCCCTCCTTAAATGTCTGCGTCCCGCAGATCTGGGAGTCTATGGTTGGTAGTTGGATACTTAGTTTTGGGAGATTTAATTTTTTTGTTTGCTTATACCAGAGCCATCCGATGCAGAAGATCATTGAGGCAATAATCATAACGTTGATTCCAACGGTACCATTGAATCTTACCCCTAACTGGTTCAATCGGTTTATATTATTGAGGGATACTTCATGGACATATTTGATGTCCAGCAGCAGGTCGTCGTGTGTTATGTTTGCTAGCACTGGCGGTAGGGCTTGAACCTTCGTGATTGAACTGCTCGTGTAAGTATGATTCTTTATCACTACCGACTCATTGGAGAGTTGCAAAAGATAGGTGCCATTTAGAAACACAGTTTTGCCATTTGACTCAATCGAACCCTTGAAGTTGGTCACGTAGATAACATCGTCACTCAATAACTCAACAATCTCTTCTTGGGTATATCTATATTTACATCTTGCCGATCCGCCTTTAAGAATGCGGTTGAGGCAATTATCCTCTTCTAATTTAGTTACGGATGATCTCTTGCAGACTGTCGAGTTACTTATTAAAAGGCAGTTACCTTTGATACCGTAGGTCTCATCTTCACTAACGAGCACCCTCTCAAACGGCAGATCTATTTGCTTTCCTTCATTAATTGTGGCTCTAGTGAGAAGCAAATTATAAAAGCTTCTTTCGAGTTTTGGTATTGACAGAATGTACAATAGTAAGGAACCATTTGTGTAAATTAATGGCGTTCCGTATTCCACTGCTTCTATTGCATTGCCATAAGGCAACGTTTCCAGCTCGTCAATTATTCTATTTATCTCCGTTTGGTCTAGCAGATTCGTGTTGACAATACCACTCTTAGCCAGCTGACAATCGCGAACAATTTCATTTACTTCGTCCCTCAGGATAATGACCTCGTTGATGGTACTTTGCTCCATTAAGGTGTAGTCTTTACCACTCGTGATATTGTTTATTCTGGTGATGATTTCATTGATCTTTTTTACAACTTGGTTCGTCGTCTGCTGAAGCTCTTTATTAATCTTGTATTGCTCATTGTTATTTACGATGATGCTTTCTTGACTCTTTAGTATATTATTCCAGTCTGTTGAATCAGGACTTCCGGCGACCCATTTCCAAGCCGATCCGATCCAATCGATTGATCTAAGTGTCCTTCTTTTTACATTTGTCAATTCGTTAAGGCGTTCTTGCATCTGCAGCACGTGGTGCAAAATGAATTCTTTGTTTTTGCTTGGCGGAATATGCCTTTGAATAAGGGATGATATGTTTGCAGCCATTTCCATGTACTGTTCCAAGTTGATGACATGTACCAATTTAAAGTTCCCATCGACTATCCATCCATTGCTAATCTTTAGTGAAACCAGCGGTGTTTTATATTGATAGATTTGTACACTATTCGTAAAAGCAATCAGGTTGAATGCGGTGAAGAGAATAAACTTGAGATGCATGGTTATAAAAATTTAATTTCTGAAAATAGTATAAGTTCATTATATCGATAAAAATGAGGCGATGACATGACGATGAAATGTTTAGATGACCTATGGTTAATTTTAAAGGTTTATTTTATTTAAAAAGTACCCTTCCCCTTTTTTATATTTTTTTCTTTTTTTTTTTTTATTAAGAAAATTTAAGAAGCATTGGTTAATTAAGTGAGACGAAAAAGGATCTATAATTATTTATAAAACAACGTTTTTCTTTGGGCTTTGCCCATTTAAATTTTTTATGTGTTCCTTGTGAATTTTTCTTCCACTCCTTGTCAGCACAGTTACCCTATTATCTTTCTCAACTATTTCTTTTCTATATAAAGCTTTGTTTTTTCCCTGAATAGTTTTAATAGCTACATAGATTCT
The DNA here is from genome assembly GCA_951800035.1 of Linnaemya tessellans. Classification (NCBI taxonomy): domain Eukaryota; kingdom Metazoa; phylum Arthropoda; class Insecta; order Diptera; family Tachinidae; genus Linnaemya; species Linnaemya tessellans. The sequence continues at coordinate 73,105,750 of OX637534.1, read as the reverse complement.
ATCGCCCTTTCTATATTTTTTAGGGCTTTTTCTTTTTTTATTCATTCTTGCATTGCGAGCTGCCATATTTCTTTTAAGCAAATGCCTGAGATCTGTATTAACCTTCTTCTGTTCTGATAATAGGTTTTCGTAGTTTGTTCCGACATTTCTGTTAAAAAATAAGTCACGGGGTCTTTTCTTTGTTGTTGAATGGATAGTATTATTGTACCTATCGACACAGATTTCGATTAATTCCTTTACTGATAGATCCGGGTATTCAACTCTTAAACATCTATAGATTTCAATTATTGTTGAATGCAGTCTCTCAACTTGCCCGTTCACCTCACTTCTTTGTACTGGCGTAAGATATAATTTAACACCCAGTGATTTGATGAAAGTTTCTATTAAAGGGCTTAAGAAGCTGCGTTCGTTATCAGTGACGAGAATTTTCGGCACTGTGAAATAATGCAATACTTTAATTAATTTTTTCCTCACCTGTACCAGCGATCTATCCTTAATACTAAAGAATTTAGCGAATTTTGTAAACTTATCTATGCACGTAATGAATTTTTGTCCCTGAATTTCCATAATGTCCATGTGAAGAATTTCACATGGATATTTGGGATCAGGTGTTTCTTGGTGATGTATTTGTGGAGGTTTCCTATCATACTTACATCTATTACAAACGTCGCAACTGGCAACGTGTTTCCTTATACTAGCGCGCATATGCGGAAAATAAAATTGCTCTAAAATCTGTTCACCGTTCTCCCTGGAGTTCCGATGCGCTCTTCTATGTTCCGTTTCAATTATTTCAAATTGACGTTCTTTTGAAGTAATGTCTGTGACTAACTTCTGCGTAATTCTTACCTTATATCTAGAAAAATGATCAATGTAAATTTCCTGTATAGCACCAAGAAGACCTTCTGGTGCTTTTACTCCGTTAAGGATATTTGGGCGAAGCTTTTCTCTTAGCAGAGTTACAAGTTTTTCTTTAGTCCAATTCTTTGAGGAAATGAAGTGTCTAGTATATCCACGGTGTGGTTCCTCCATTGCTGTCATGTCCATTCCGATTCTTAGTATAATCTGGTTTCTAAAGACGTTTATGGGTACATCTACATGGGGTATCAAGTCAGAAGCATCTTGTTCAGCACTGTGAACTGTTGCCGCTGATGAAATACCATCGTCTTCTCGACCCTCTGAAGCAGTTAGAGTTTCATCCAAATTCGTAGCCATCCCTTCACTCGCCGTATCAGTGGAAGAATGATATAAATGATTTGAAATGGTTTTTAATCTCGAAAGGGCATCAGCCACGTGGTTCGATTTACCAGGCTTATAAATCAACTCGTTGTTATACTCCTCTATACGTGCCTTCCATCTTTTTAATTTGGCATTAAAATTCCTATTTCCCAATGCAAAAGTCAAAGGTTGGTGATCAGTATAGATCTTAATTTTTTTCGCACCATATAAATAATTTCTGAGATTATCGAGAGCCCATACAATGGCTAACATCTCCTTCTCGTTTGTAGCGTAATTTTCCTCAGTTCTGTTAAGCGATCGAGAAATATACGCTATGGGTTTGTCCTTGCCGATTTCACCTTGTGACAGGACTGCACCTAACGCAGTATTAGAGGCATCCGTCGTTAAATTAAACGGTTTCTCAAAGTCTGGAAAAGACAGAAGTTCAGCTGTAGTTAACATAGACTTAAGTCTATTAAAAGACTTCACAGACTCGTCGTTTAAGGTGATTGGCACTTTCTTTGATTGACTGGCTTTTATTTGGGCATGTTCTCCTCTTGTAAGGTTAGTAAGGGGTTTTGCCACTTTTGCATAGTCGCGAATAAATCTTCTATAGTAGGAGGTCATTCCCAGAAAACTTTTCAACTCCTTCAAGTTCGTAGGCGGTAATAGATTTTCAATGGACTTGACCTTGGCAGGATCCGGTTTGATTCCCTCAGATCCAACGATATATCCAAGAAATTCCACCTCAGTTTTCATAAAATGTGTTTTATCGAGATTTACCTTTAGATTAGCTTCCCGAAGTCTCGCAAAAATTGTATCTATATTCCTCAAATGATTCTGTATATTTTCGCCAATTACAATTATGTCGTCTATGTAGACGAAACAAATTTTTCCTATGTACTCGCGTAGGACATCATCTAACATTCTCTGAAATATTGCCGGCGCATTCCTTAGGCCAAAAGGCAATCTCAAGAATTCAAATTTACCGTTTGCTGTTGAAAAAGCAGTTTTTGGGATATCCTTTGGTTTCATGGCTATTTGGTGAAAACCTGAAGTAAGATCAATTGTCGTGAAAAACTTTGCTTTACCTAGACTAGCTAAAGTAGATGTAATGTCTGGAATTGGGTAGGTATCTGGGATGGTTACAGCATTTAGGCGTTTGAAGTCCACTACCATTCGATATTGCTTTTCACCATTGGGTTTCGGTTTTTTAGGAACAACCCAAATAGGCGAATTGTATGGACTTTTGGAGGGTCTTATTACTCCCTCTGAAAGTAGCTCATTTACCTGCCTCTCTACTTCTTCCCTCATACAGACTGGGTACGGATAGCTCTTCGTATATATTGGCTCCTCCGTACTTGTCCTGATTTCGGATTGAACGTTTGTTAATGCGAGTTCGCTACCATCGAGTGGTCCAAAAAGTGGTTTATATTTATTAATAAGATTTTCTATTTTTGTCCTAACTTCTAGTACATACTCCTCGCCTAATATATAATTTGACTCAGTTGTTATTTTTTCTTTTAACGGGATTTTAAAGCAATTTCTCAAAACTAAAACATTTTCCTTTCTATCTACTAAAGCACCTAATTCTTTGAGCGTGTCATCCCCAATAATTCCATCAAATGTTTTCAATGCTGGCAATACATAAAATTGAAGAGGTTCACTTATCCCTAAAAATTTAAAAAATGGTCCAATTACTTTTCTATCTATATTCACATCTCCTCCTACCGAACGCACCTTTATTGGTTTTTCTAGCGCTATGCTACCGTACGATAAGCGTGGGCTGCAAAAGTTCTTGTTAGAGCCCGTGTCAATTAAAAAACATAAAATATCACCAGTGACAGAAGGGTATTCTATATAGGGCAAGCTCGAGGGCCTCCCTCCATAAAATTTACTTCTCCTACAGTTTCCTCCTGACGAGCGTCTTCTTCTAGCCCGTTCTCAGCCATGTGATCCGCATCAGAAAAGTCCTCTATGTGATACAGTTTAGGCTGTTTGTTACCTGTACTTACTTCGAATGCACCTCTTTTTTCAACTGTCCTTGGGTTGTTGATGTAGTTTACCCGTCGAGACTGTATTGTCCTATCAACTTCCATCGGTTCGTGTTTTATGGCGGGATACCGTGGGGGTAACGCTGGCTTATTGTAATTGGAATATGCACTCGCCCGAAAGTTAGAATAGTTGTTGTTAGGTTGCCAATTCCTTGACCTAAAATTTTGGTTCTGCCAACCCGATCGCGTAGGAAATGATTTTGGTGGTCTTGAAGGCCCAGGACGATAACTTGTTTCTGTGGAAATCGACTCTTGAGGCTTCGTCTTCGCATAAATTATATTATTTCGCATTGTTAAATTTTGCAACTCTAGGCAAGCGGAGTATGCTTCAGGGAGCGTTCCCGGTCGCTGTATAATAATCATACGGGAAAGATCCTGTCTTAATCCACGTATGAAAATGTCCAATGCTCTATTCCTATAGGTTTCCACTAGGGCTTTGATGGTTTCCTCGCTGTATGATTCCGTCTTCAGTTTATTGATGATAAGCGAAAGTTGGTGATTAATAGTTGAATAAAACTCGTCTATAGTTGAGGATCCCTGGGAGAGCTGATTGAGTTGATGCTCTAGAGTTTGGATGTCCCTTTTATCAGCGTAGTGAAGGGAAAGTATCCTTTTGATTTCAGCCCAGTCACTGTCAAACACATTATAGGACACCAAAGCTGTGTCTGCAGCACCAATAATTTTCTGGCGGACGCTCTGTATGATTGCACGGTAAATCGGCTTATCCCGTACAATTTCAAAGTCTTTCAGTATGGTTTCCACAGAGTGAACCCAGGAAACATACTGAGTTGGATTGCCTTCGAAAGTCCTTAATTCCTTTACGCTATCAGGAAGGCGACTTATATCTTTTAACTCGATTTCGGTTCGTGGCCGTTGAAGAGGTAATTCGTCCGTGACCACCGGGGCTGCCGTGGCAGCTTGCCTATTTTCAAGGCGCTCTAACCTACATAAAACCTGTCCTATTGAGCTGTTGTTGAGACTCGCTTCTACTGTTCCTATCCGAGTTTCAACCGACTTGAGCTGTTCCATAAACTGATTTATGGCTCCCGTCATATTCGTTATTGTTGCCCTCATTTCTTCCATTATTCTGATTTTTATTCTAAGCTGACAATGTGGAAAAAAAAATTCACTCACCTGAAATATCCAGAACACTTTGCTTTGATGGAGAAGATCCTTGGTCGTTGCACAATTCCACTTCACTTAAAAAATCTTTTATGCTTTCCAAAGCAATACTTTTCTTTTTCAATTTTACACTTTTATTCTAATTTTTAAACTCTCTCTTTTTTATTAAATTTCGAAAGGATATTTTCAATTCAAATAATATATTCTTTTCTGTTTTAATTTTTCGTTTTTCTTTTTTTTTTAATTTTAAATTTTTATACTTTCATTCAATTTCATATTTTTATTTCAATTTTCAACTCTCCTTTTTTCTTAAATTTTGAGAGGATATTTTCAATTCAAATAATATATTCTTTTCTATTTCAATTTTCCGATTTTCTTTTTCAATTTTCAATTTTTATATTTTCATTCAATTTCATATTTTACTTGAATTTTCGATTTGCTTTTCTCATTTTATTTCTGATATTGATTTTGATATAATATTTTCTTTTTTTTGATTTTTGCTTCTATCTTTTTTATATAATTTTCAAAAAAAAATATTTTTGCACTGATGGCACTCGAGGGAAGTTCTTCCTCATAAATTTTTTCACATGAATATTTATATTTTATTTCTTTTATTTTTCGGTTTAAATTTAGTATTTATATTTTTTATTATACATATATATTTTTATATATGGAGCCTTGGCTATGGTACTCGCCGCGACCGTTTAAAATCCTTTTTTTTTGTTCCTCGCGGAAGGGTCTGTATTTATCCTTTTTGGACACCCACTTTGATACTCGTGGGTACTTACTGGGGTACAGATACCTTCACTTTCGCTCTGATAACCTTCTGTGACTTTGGTTTATTTAGTCACCAGGAGTATCAGGTTGGCGAAGGAGGGCCTATTATATTTTTTGATTCAGTTATTGGTCCTGGAGTGCTCCTTGGAGATCGCAGAACTTTTTATTCTTTTATATTTCTTGCCTTTTTATTATTTCTTTATTAAATTATTAGTTCTGGAGTGCTCCGTGGAGATCGCAGAACTTATTTCTTAAATTATTTAATTTTGTATATTCTAAAGGACACCACTGTTTTACGTAAGTGGGTCCCTGCTCGGGCGCCAGTTAAAGGATTTTAAGCGGGTTGATTAAAAAAATATAATTTGAGGCGCTTACAACTGCGCCTTTGTTTAAGGAAAACACTTGAAATTTAATTATTATAACTTTAATTACCTTTAATAATTTTAACAATATAAATCAATAAAACTGAATTTCACAATATGAATTAATGCAAATACAAAATTAATAATTCAGGAGATCAATTTAAAAGACGACCGATTCTAGAGACACCGTAGCCAAGACTAATTGTTTCCAGCCAACTTTGTTGGCTCGTTCGATTCCCTGATCACGTTGCACCAACATGCGCGAGTATGCAGACGCTGATCATGCAAAATTATTTTCCCATCATTTCAGCAAGAAGGCAATTTCGTAATTGGATCGGAAGCGCGTGTAGAAACAAAAATAAAGAATGAGCTTAAGTTGCTAAATTATTTTTTGGCGACAGCGTCGCCACCGTTGTTAACTTAAACAATAACCCAAATAACAAAAATGACAACATAACAACAAAAATAATCTGTACATTCCATACTATCAGCGACGACACCCCATACCAGTGTTGGCACTATGAGCCACTATGGGAAAATGGAAGTGGACCAGATCAGGGCTTTAATGACCTGTGTTTCTGCAGTGTTATGCGCCTCCTATCCCTCTTCCCATAAGTGAAATAAAATAAAACTCTATTTTATTGGTGCGGTGTACTGATAGCGGCTGGATCATTCGCTAGTGGAGACATAACACTGGCTAGTGAATGGTCACTGCAGTTGTTGTCATTGCATCGTATTCGCTAATCTAGAGTTTGGATTTCTGTTTTTTTTTCTCTCATCATGTGATGGTGGGTAAGTTTAGAATCGACTTCTGTAACATTCGTGGGTTAAGAGCAAATTTCTTTTCTTTTCACGTTTGTCTCCATCGGCCGGATGCTTTCGCCTTAAGGGAAACCCAGGTACATGAGGATGCTGATCCACAGGATTTCCATTTGCCCGGGTATCACCTCCTGTCGCTTTTTATTCTTCATAGGGGCCTTGCAATATATGTACGTAATGAAGTTGTGTACCAATGCCAGCAACCATTAGACATGTCTGACGCAGAATTTAGCTATCTTTGGGTTAAATTTAAAGTCGGTACACACTTTTTACATTTCGGGTTTCTGTATAGAAGTCCAAACGCGGAAAGAGATGCTACCATACATGGCTTCGATACTCCTTCCGACTCCATATCGAAGATTCTTGATAGTTGTCCGAGCAGTGAAATTGTTGTTGCTGGTGATTTCAATGTTTATAACACATCTTGGATTCGCCACACAACCTCAGAGGGCCAATTTGCTGAGTTGTTCACCGCGCACAATCACTTTGTGCAATTAGTTAATGAACCAACACATATTCCATGTGTTGAAGGGCACCAACATAATACGCTTGACTTTTTTCTAACTTCACATCCTGAAAAGTATGAAGTTACCGTCAATGCACCTCTCGGTAACTCGGATCATTGCACCATTTCCGCAACCTTTCCGTTCCCCAAACTTCGCAACGTTTCGCGTGCAGCCACGAAGCGTAGTAAATATATTTACGAAAAGGGTCGTTGGGCCGAGCTCAACGAATTCTTTCGGAATTTTAATTGGAAACTATGTTTTCTTGACAATGATGTCGATTCCATGGCGAAAATGGTTGAAAACACAATTCTACTGGGGATGAAAGCTTTTATTACCTGTAAGCAAATTTCTGTTAAACCTAGGGCGAAGTCTTGGTTTAACCAGGCATGTGAAGATGCGTTGCGAATCCAGAGAGGAAGTTTTCAGTACTTGGTGTAATAACAAAAATTCCTATACTGATATGCTACGCAAGAAGGCAAGATCTTCGTGTGCCAAAGTGTTAAGACGCGAAAAGGCTTAATACGAGCAGCGTATTCGCACTAGAATTCTCACTGCCCCCAGGGGTAGTAAGAGTTTTTGGTCATTCGTCAAAAGTGTTAAGGAAAGTGCTAGTTCTTCAATTCCGATTCTTTTTGGCTGAAATATTTGCAAGTAACTCTCACTTGCCTGATAGCTCTCAACCACTCCCCGCGCTCGAGGGAGTATCCGTAACTATGCCTAAGATATTTTTTCGAGCGCGTGCACTTAAAAGGTTTCTTGCGGAACTCAGCACAAGGAAGCCTCCTGGGGCGGATGGAATCCCTGCACTGGTCTTCGACATTAGCACGTCCATTAGCCAATCTTCTCAGTACACTATACCACTCCGGTAAATTTTCAATGTGCTGGAAGGTTGCTAATATAACGCCAATCCCCAAAAAGGGAGTGGCTAATAACCCTGAAAATTACCGCCCGATTGCAATATGTTCTACTATATCGAAGGTGATGGAAACTATGCTTAACTTCCATCTTGTGAAATATTTGGAGTCCAACAGTTTACTAAACTACCGCCATTATGGTTTCCGCAGAGGCCTCTCTACGGGTGACCTATTGGGCCTTCTTTCGGAAAACTGGTGTAGTTCCATACACCGTTTTCGCGAAAGTAAAGTGGTGGCTCTAGATATTTCTAAGGCGTTCGATAGAGTGTGGCATGGAGCACTCCTGTCCAAACTTATTGCATTTGGTGTCGGAGACAGCTTCCCTCGGTTTATATCGAGCTTTCTCAGGGATCGCTCTATATGAGTTGTTATAGATGGGGTCTCATCCGATGAGTTCCGAGTCAACTTAGGAGTACCGCAGGGCTCTGGCCTTTCTCCTACTCTATTTCTAATTTTTTTTAACGATCTACTTTCCCAAACTTCCTGTCCTATTTACTCTTTCGCAGAAGATAGCAGCCTTTCGCATTCTTATTCATTTAGCTGCAGGCCGTCAACGTCTGAAATCGAGACGAGGAGGCAGTTTATGAATGACGTTCTGGATAGTGACCTCGCGAAGATTTCCGAATGGGGTCAGGCGAACAAGGTCAATTTTAATGCCCGTAAGACCCAGTGTTGTATGCTTACGCATCGACGTACGTATGACCATGCTGCTACATCTGTTTCTATGGGTGGTGTAAGTATTATGGAGTCAGGGGCTCCTGGTGTTCTGGGCATGAAAGTGCAGTGTGATGTCAGATCGACGGAACATCTCTTTCAGGTCGCAAAAGAAGCATTCAAGTGCCTTGGCTTCTTAAGACGGTGCAAGAGATACTTCACCCCTTCTGATCTTCTTAATATTTACACCACTTACATCCGACCGAAGATGGAATACAACTCTCATGTTTGCGACGGTATTTCAAAGTCTATTTTGAAGTTACTCGACCGCGTACAGGAGAGGGCGATTAAACTCATCGGAGACAGTAGGGTAGCCAACTATATTGACTCTCTTGAGCATCGTCGCAATGTAGGGTGCGTATCGTTGTTCTATCGTTACTATAATGGCAGGTGCTTTGGTGAAATTGGAGAACTTGTTTCTGAAACCCATTCTTTCTTACGCTCAACGCGTTTGTGGTCGATATTCCAACGAATCGCACTACGCATTACAGAGAAAATTCGTTTTTCGGCCGAACAGTCCGTATGTAGAACAAACTACCTGCAGATGTCTTCCCCGCCACGTACAATTTTGAAGGGGTTCAAGTCGAATATCCACAGACCCTACTCCCTTTATCCTCCTTCCCAAAATCTATTTTGATAGTTCCAGTGCCATGCACTGCATATGTAGGGGTTATCCCCTGAGTACTGTTCCTACTCCTAAAAAAAAAAAACTCTCGCTGGGGTTTGCGAAGCTTAATCTATAGTATTTCGCGGGGGCTTGCGAATTCAAATGAATTAATGATTAAATATTCGCTGGGGTTTGCGAAGATTAATATATAGTACTTCGCGGGGGTTTGCGAATTCAAATGGTTTAATGATTAAACACTCGCTGGGGTTTGCGAAGTTTAATTTATTCCTTGGTTTTATGGTTTTATTTTGCCGGGAATTTGGGAATCCAACGAAGTTGTCAAGTTATTTGTGTTCGCTGGGATTTGTGAACCCTGGCATTATACTTTACAACTCACGTTGTTGTATCAATATACTTGATTGAGGGAATCTATGTCGTATGATTTCTTTCCCGTTTTTAGGATATACATATATACATATAAATATAAAAACTCACGGTATCCTGGTATGTTTACTTCTCTAGAATTTTCCTTTTTGTGTGTTGCTATTTGTTGTTGTCCAATGATGTGCTGGTACTAGCTGATTTAACTCTTGTGGTTTTTATTTTAAATATTTATAATAATCGGTTTTTTTGTATATTAGTTTGTATGAGCGGTTGTTAATTTTAAATGCTTTTGCTTTGCGTTTATAATGGGTTAATTACACCTTGCACTTATATTTACGTATTTCTTCTTTATATCTGCTTGGCTTTTTTATCTTTCTTTCTAAATTTATTTATCAGTAGACTTATATAAGTTTTGTGTATCACGTTAAGCTATTGCTTCAGTGTGAACCGATTTATTATTCAAAATATATTATATTCACCGTATATGTACGTAGCTGTTTACAATATTATATATTATTTTGTCCTTACGCGTAGCTTATTGTGATATGCTTCTTAATTTCATCTTCTGTTTATATTTTTTGTATTCACGCTATATATTTATTACTTTGATTTAAATTTTTAGGGATAGGTGTATTTCCGTATATTGCTTGAACCCTACCACTTTCGCTTTATCTCTTTAAGTGTTTACAATTGTTGTATTTATTAATATGTTTATAAAACTGCTTGTTTATTACATATGTATTTTATTTCTTTCTTTAGTAAGTCTTTATATGTATATACGTAAGTATATCTATTTATTTACTCAGTTTCAGTCACTTTTCTCACTTTAAATGATCACACAATGTTTCCAAAATATATGCAAATATTTGTGTTTGAATGTGTGTACTTTTTTAATAACTTTTAGCAAATTAAAATCACTGTATTTATGCGTTTCCAAGGTATGTATTTTGTGTATATGCTTAGTAAATTGCACAGCTATATTATTATTTCTTTTTTTTTTGTACTTTTCCTTTATTTTTATGTTATGTTAGTATGATATATTTTACGTGCTTTCTTTTTACACTTTTTGTTTCTTGAGAAAAACTTGCTTTTTATTTATGTAATTTTTGCATGTACTTTGTTTTTTGTATATTACGAGCCTTTTTTTCTTGTTTTATAATTATTTTTGAAATTTTCATATACACATTCCTTCGCATTGCTTTTTGTTCTCAGTTATTTTATGAGCAAGTTATTTTTGGTTCCTTGATAAGTACTTTAGGTACATACATATGTTCAAGCATATGTATGTGTTCTGATTTTTCCAACCACCATAAGTACTTTTACGATCTTGTCCTCTCTGTTCTCTTAGTTCTACTCTTAGGCACAATAAAGTGGTGGTGGTTCTTATTATTCTTTTTTTATTATTCTTTTTTACATTATTCTTTTTTGCTTGCAATTTGTTGCTATAAAATAACGACACGTTTCACTTTTAACCAATGTTTAGTTGTTGCTTTACTGTTGAAATTTTAGGATTTTTCTTGGTTTTTAATCTTATGTATATATGAATTTTTGCTTTTACCGTTTTATAGGTAAGTATGGAATTTTTGGAACCTTTAAACGGCTCTTTGCCTGAACTTTTCTAACGTTTGTTATAACGAAATCCACTTCACATTACATTTTTTTCCTTTTTAAATTTGCTTTTTTATTATTTTTAATTTCGAACATTTAAAATTTTCCGTTTTTTAGCAACTACATATAATTTTATTTTAACTTCTTTTTGTATTATATTCTGCCACTTAGGTTTTTTTTCTTTTTTAAACTTTTCTGTAAGTATTAACTTTGTTATATAATTCAGATTTTGTCTAATTTAAATACACAGAACACACAAATTTTTATTTGCTGCAATTTTTATTTGTTTGGTTTTTGGTTTTAGCGCTTTGCCTTGGCTTATTTGGTTGCTGATCTTAGTGCCCCTTTAGCACACTAAATTGTTTATTATCTTTTCCAATACAGTCTACTTTTGGCACAAATATTACAATATAAATATTGTATTTGTTATTTTCGTTCAGCTACTAAGTATAGGAACTTGTGTTTCATTTTTTAATGTTTAGTTCTGTTAGATTCTGATTTTCTCGCTTTCGTCCACTTGCTTAGCACAATAGAAAAAACCGACTGTGACATTCTTTTTATTTTATGTTGAGATGATATTAATTCTGTTTGCATTTACTTTTGCAAACTTCTATGCATGTATGAGAACTGTGTGTATGCTCGTACGTATGTATATGCATACTCTTTATTATAGAGATGCCAGTGTGCACCAGAGAGCTGTGGCGAGCCTGTACACTCGCGGGTGCACTTGCTGTTTACTATGTCATTTCAACACCCGAATACTAAAAACACCCGCTCAAACAGATGCGTTGTTTTTTTCCACTCGTCTTTCGTATGCAGCGAGCCTAACGAATGAAAATAAACAGAGTAATTTTCTTACTTGTATATTTGTTGAGTTGATTATAAGTAAGAGCACAGACAAAATAACTACAACATCGCACCCATTCAGAGCAGAGTATTAGCCCAGTTCACAATCTCGAGCAAGTTGTCTAGCATCGTAGCATGAGCAAAATAATTGTACTCTACACCAACAAAAAAAATTTAAAATGCTCTCAAATACTCTCTCAATTTGCAAATGCTATAATGCAAGACCATTTGCACAGGATTGTGAATTGGGCTATTGTGTTTTTTTCTGTTTTGATATTCGATACGTCTTTGTATTCCACTTGAACGACAATCATACTACAAACAATTTGTAACAACAACATTCGCAGCTTTAACATTTAATATATTTGGGTATTTAATTTTCAAAAGCGGCGGCTGCCACACTTAATGTTTTTTCATACTTTTGACGATATTAGGCGTTTTGATGTTTAAGTGGTGTTTCATTATTTATGCACTTCTTATATGTATGCTTATGATTTTTTATGAATCTTTAGGATATGGATATGAAATAGTAATACTTTTTAGAAGAGATCCACAAAAAAGAGATTTCTGAAAATTCGTACTTTAAAGGTTAAAAAGGGCAAAAATGGGTAAAATCGTTAACTCTAAAATAAATTTTGGTACTTTTTGAATAATTGGGTTAAATTAATCCCTATTTTCTTAATACTTTTACAGAAAAATATTTTTTATATTCATTGAATCCTTTAAAATTTAATGTTGTAAATGCCAGTCCATTAGTTAAACATATATATATATATATATATATATATATATATATATATATATATATATATATATATACTTTTGTAGATATAATGGGACAAAAAATGTACTTAAGTACCAAAATTGCGCATAATGTGGTACTTTTTGAAACAAGATAGTGGCTTAACGAACTTTCTTTCTTAAAAATATCATTTATATACCTCTGAAGCAAAGTGTCGGATTTTAATGAAATAAGGAACACAGATAGATTAAGGGCAGATACGTGAAATGGTTAGTTTAGCGAAGTATTTTAATAAAATTTTGAAGACAGAAGACATTAATGTCTCTCGGAAAAATACCCTCGGATTTTTATGAAATTTGTAACACAGACAGAAGTAATGCTGAAAACTGAAATGCCTGGTGTATTTTTGAAAATAACTGCAAGGGGCGGGACAACGAGGGACATTTGTGTCACTCTGAAACCTAGCGTCGTTTTTGAATGAAACTTAAAAGACAGATAGGTGTGGAGCTGATAAGTGAAATAATTGTTATATTTTTGGAAAATTAGTACCAGAGGCGTACATTGAAGTATATATATGTCATTCTAAAACATAGCATCGGGTCTAAATAATATATGGAACGCAGATAGCTGTAAGACTGATACGTGAAATTGTCGGCGATTTTTTGGAAAATAAGACCTGTGGCGGGCAAAGGGTACCAATTATGTCCTTCTAAAACATAGCAATGGATTTGAAGCAAATTTGTAACAGATAACGGTAATTTTTTTATACAAGGACCGGACTTTACAAATTGAAAATCGAACTTTACAAATCGAAAATCGGACTTTACTACTCCAATAACAAACTCTTTTTTTTATATATATATATATATATATATATACATATATATATATATATATATATATATATATATATATATACATATATATATATATATATATATATATATATATATATATACATATATATATATATATATATATATATATATATATATATATATACACATATATATATATATATATATATATATATATATATATAAACGAATTATTTGGTATCTAGAAATACATTTTCTTTATTATATTGTACATATTACGTATGTACATACTCGTATGTATGTAAGCAATGTTCATATGTAACTATTTATCAAACGTTTTCTTAATTTTACACCCAATTAAAATTTACAAATGTGGCAAATGAAATATACTAAAATACACAACCCAATAAAAATGAGAATATTTTGATACGTTATAAAAATATTTTATGCCGAGAATAAAAACTCTCAAGTACCAAAATTGATAAAACATTTGTCCAAATGTTTATAAAAATTACTGTGAAAAGAAAAATTGCGTATCAAATGAAGAACATTAGAAAAACGTTACATTTATATTATATTTATGAGGTCGAACAATTTTTTCCTTAAATAAAAGATATTAAAGTGTAATTCAAATTTATTTGGATAAAAATTTTACACATAAAACTTTTAAATACGTTTCATTTTGTTGTTAATATATGAATGTAGCTTCCATTTCCACATGAAAAGACGATCAACAAAGTATTCCCAAAACATTCTGGCAACGCTGCTTTAAGTATGAATACGAATGACGAGTGCTGAGAGTAAAACGTATATACTCTGAGAACTTAAACTCAAATAAACGATGTAAACTAGTACGTTAAAATTTTTACACAAATAATTTTTTTGTTGTTTATTTGATGCACGAATACAATCGTGGAATGTTAAATATAATACAAACGAAAAAATGTTTAACAGGCAACTGGTTTAAATATGATAGAGTATGTTAGAGGCTCGTATGTTGCAAACTCAAATTCTTGCGAGTGTCACGAGTGTATACAAAAACAAGTAAAAACGTTATATTCGACCGGATCGAATATTAAATACCCTCCAAATATTTAGTAAGTGAATTTGATATGTTTAACTTTGTGGGACAGAGTTCCTTTATATAATATCGTACGTCAACGCCCACTAAAGGGGGCGGGGTTCAAAAATATACAATATCATGTTTTCCACAGACGAACGTATGGGCATTGCTAGACCGTCTTAGACTTCATCACAATTCTCCTTGGAGGCTATAAAAACTGTATTTTGGCGGGGTCGCTCTGGCAAGGGCTGTGGGGGAAACATTTCACCTTTGTCATTAAACTCTAAAAATAAATGCTTGGGATAATTATATACAAAATTAAAATTTTTTTTTTTTTTATAGGGTCATTTAGGGGGCAAAGGGGGAGAGGGGGTAGGGCAGAAACAGATACACATAAAACTGTAAAAATAAATGCTTGGGATGATTATACACAAAATAAAAAAAATATGTATATATATTTTTAATAGGGTCATTTAGCGGGCAGAGGAGGAGGAGGGGGTAGGGCAGCAACAGGCAGTCATAAAAAGAGATAAATGCTTGGGATGATTATATACAAAATTAAATATAAAATTTTTTTTTTGGTAGGGTCATTTTAGGGGACAAAGGCAGTCATAAAACTCTAAAGATAAATGCTTGGGATGATTATATACAAAATTTAAAAAAAAAATTTTTAGGGGGCAAAGGAAGAGGGGGGGGGGGGGGGGGTAGGGCAGAAATCGGCAGTCATAAAACTCTAAAGATAAATGCTTGGGATGATTATACACAAAATTTAAAAAACCTTTTTTTTTTGGTAGGGTCATTTTCTGGGCAAAAAAAAGAGGGGGGGGGGGGGTAGGGCAGAAATCAGCAGTCATAAAACGATAAATGCTTGGGATGATTATATACAAAATTGAAAAAAAAAAATTTTTTTTGGTAGGGTCATTTAGGGGGCAAAGGAATAGGTGGGGGGGAGGTAGGGCAGAAATCGGTAGTCATAAAACTCTAAAGATAAATGCTTGGGATGATTATATACAAAATTTAAAAAAAAATTTTTTTTTTTGGTAGGGTCATTTAGGTGGCGAAGGGGAAGGAGGGGGTAGGGCAGAGTAGTACCAGGTTTCGTCTCAGCTTCGTCATTAAAGCTTAAAAGTGTTATTTTGAAGCAATGTGGGCTTAAGTAAAACAATTTGTTAAATTTTTATGCTATTTTTGCCTATAATAACGCCCACTAAAGTGGGCGGGGTCAAAAAATATTTTTATTTTATTTAATGGCTCCAAGTTTAAGGCGTTGGACCGTATTTGACATAAAAATATATCATTTGCTTAACAAAATAACCAAAAAACTTTAAAAATTATGTTGTTTTTTCTGGGTTGGTTCAGTTCTTCTTAGGGGAACTTTTTTCCCTCTTGCCCGATTTAGCCCATCTTCGAACTTAACCTGCTCTAAGTTTTAAAATATATTTATGCCAAATTTCAAGAGTCTAGCTCTTTTCGTTTGGACTGAATCGTGATTTCCACAGACGGACGGACGGACGGACGGACATGCTCAGTTCGTCTTAGATTTCATCACTGATCAAGAATATATATACTTTATGGGGTCTGAGATGGATATTTCGATGCGTTACAAACGGAATGACAAAGTGAATATACCCTCCAAATTCTTTTTTGGAGGGTATAATAAATTACTGTATTAGACACACCGCAACTCATATTTTGGCGAGCACATGCGAATCATCAAAACAGGCACCCGTTGCAGTTCACTGGTGTGCACACAGATAATATAGCTGGGATTATCACTACGTTGTTGATGCTGGGAGGGATATTCTTCCGGACTGTTTTATACCTCGTCCACTTGTTTTGCACGAAGGACCATGTTTAGTTCTGACTTGGGGTTTTCAGTAATTAAAAAAAGGGTGCTCTACCTAGGTTAGGAAACTATGCTGGGGAGAAAAGAATTACCGCGGGTAAGGACGGATTTCCTGCGCTCTTTGCGGTACAGCCAGACACAGGTAAACATAAAATGAAAGGTATATACTTACATCAGTCTGGTAGGGTTATACAGATGATACTTGTCCAGTGAAAAAGACAAAATTTATCGGTATTATGAATGGGCCAGCACCTTATTGTTGCTCAATGTAAAAGCTTATAGACGTTGTTCACAATGGTTGATTGATGTCACAATTGTTGGTTTTTTTCTCAAAGAAGCAAAAATTAGGGTTTAACAAAAGGTATTTGATTCCAAAAACAGGTTGATAACCTTCAAGAGCTGAGTAGGTAATAAAATTTATACAAATGTGAAATGGGCCTTTTAGGTAAAATTTAGTGACTACGTATTTCCAAATAATGGTTTTATTTCCCACTGGAAAAGGATTAGAAGCGGTGTTTATTCTTAACCAGTATTACTGCTTTCAACAGTCTGTGCAATATCTTATCAAAAATATTTTGAATATGTTTTCCATATCAAAATGATCTTCCATGCCGATATATATAAACGCTTATTAAGTTTGATACGTCCAACTGCGTATTTTTTGTTATTGGCGAATATTCAGTGTTATGCTCCAGCAAGCAACCATTCTTTTATTTATTTATTTATTTTTTCTTGAATGGAAAACGTAACAAATTATTATCCTATCGTTTTTAATTTTTTTCATTTGTCTGTTTACTTAAAAATAGTTTTATTTTTAATTAATAATTTTACGTAATCAACGTTTTTTTATACCCTTCACAAAAAATTGAAAGATTATATATATGTTTGCCATTCCGTGTGTAATTTCTTCGATATCAATATCCAGAATATATATTCTAGATCCTTATGAATAGCGATGACGATTCAGCGATGTCCGTCTGTCTGTACGTGAAATCGGGTTTCCCAAGCCCCAAGATGAGCTAGAGACTTCGTTCTTGGACCGTTGGATTGGAAATGAACTAAAATAGAGTAAAAAAATCCGTAATAGGGTTCCAGAGCTGGGAAGCTTACATCTATTTCTCGACGCAAAATTAATATCAAAAACTAATTTTTTTTATTGTTTGTAAATTAAACCTATTTCATGTGAAGCCTCAATGGTCTATTAAAAACTAAAAACATAAAAATGTTTTTCCAGGGATGGGAATGTACAATTTTTTTGGCCCATTCCGCATTTTGTAGTACATGTAATAACTAAAATGGTTAAAAATGTTCAGTTTATCTTTTACAAAACAAAATTATACCTCATGAAGACTTGCATTGATAAAGAAAATTTTAAAAAATTTTAATTTTGCTTCCAGGGCTGGGAAATTGAAATTTTTTTATACATAAAAGTAACCAAAAAGGCAAATGTGTTTTTTTTCTAGCTAGAACTGTTTTATATTTTCGGAAGAACAAAATTGGTATCATGAATTAAAAAAAAAATCTAAATTTCGAATCCAGGGTTGAACAGGTGCAATATTTTATAGTTCATGAAGGTGACCAAAATGGTTCAAAATTGTAAATTTTTCTTAAATAACACTACTTTATACCTCATGAAGAGTTGCATTGGTAAAAACAAATTTAAATTTATTTTCCAGGATTGGGAAATTGAGATATTTATTATGCATAAAAGTAACCAAATAGGCAATTGACGTTGTTTTTTTTTACTACTTAAAACAGTTTTATAATTCAAATTTCGGCTCCAGGGTTAGACAAATGAAATATTTTGTGGTACATGAAAGTGACCAAAAAATAAGAATTAAATTGGTATTAAAAATTTTAAAAACTAAAAATTCGGTTCCCGGGTTGGAAAATCGACATTTTCTGATTTATAAAAGTAACCATATTATTTGTTAATTTTGATTTTTATGATGAATTATACCTACTTTATATATCAGGAAGAAATGAACTGGTATTAAAAACCAAAAAACTTTAATAGACGATCTACGATTGGACAAATAGAACTTTTTGGGGTACATGAAAGGAATTTTTTCATTTTGTTTGTAAATTAAACATATTTCATATTTTTGAAAGACGTTCAGAGGTATTAGAAATAAGAAACGCCAAACATTTAGCTTCCTAGCCGAAAAATTTAGGCGAAAAGAATGACATCTGTGAAGGGTATTTAAGATTCTGCACAGCTGATATAGCACTTTTACTTGTTATGTATATGGTCCGCAATCCAAGGTTTTTTTTCAACTAGTGCTTATTTCGTGAATGGTAACACTTAGCTCATGTTTGACAGATAATTAGTTTTATCCTTCCGGTGAACGAATATGGTTGAAGATTCCGATTTGCCAAACAAATCATCTTTGCAGATGAAGCTCATTTTGATCTTGGCGGGTATGTAAACAATCAAAATTGTCGCATTTGAGGCACAGAAAATTCGAACGCATACATTGAAAAGCCGACACACCCAAAACGAGTCACTGTTTGGTGTGGGATTTTGATCCAGAGGCATAATTGGGCCATTTTTCTTCAAAAATGAGCAAGGAGTGGCAGTTACAGTCAATGGCGATCGTTATCGGGCCATGCAGCCATTTGAATGAAATTATTTTCCATTATTAACCAGAAGGATTGTACTTCCAAATAAAAAAAGATATTTGAGAATATATTCAGTAGTTTTTTTATTACATTTTCAAAAAAAATAAAAGAAGTTAAATGTTAGGTTAGGTTAGGTTGAAAAGAGGGGCATAAGCATCCCAATCCGTCCTGGATTACACTTAGCCCTCATAGGCCTGCTGTGCGCTCAATAATAAAGAGTTCCCATTCCACTGTAGGGAGCCTCCACCGATACCATGGAAACCTCTGAGTTTGATTACGTCAAGAACCTCGTTTCTTCAATGTACTTCCTTAAGTCTTTCCAATCAGAGCCCCTAAGAAATTCCATCTCCTGTATAATCTCCTGATTAAATGTTCGTGTTCTGACTTGGCTAAAAGCCAAGGAGCACAAGTAGTGCTCCAGTTTCTCGTCCTCTTCCTGGCAGGCCCTGCATGTTATATCGCCAACGATACCCATTCGTGTCAGGTGAGTCCTTAACTCTGTATGCCGTGTTATTAAATAAACCAACCTCCTGAGTGCTGGCCTACTCAATGTTAGGACCTCCTTTATCCTCCTACCATCTGGGTCCCTCCATAGAATTCTAGTCACCCTACCTACGGTAGAGTGCTGCCAATCTCGTGTATGCAATTCTATATCCCATTGCTTTAGTTCGTTCTTAAAAACCTGAAATGGCTTCGGACTATCCAGTGTGATGTTCGCCATTAATGCTCCCATCTTTGCTAGCCTATCTGCCTCAACATTTCCAGGTATCCCCTGATTTCCTGGGATCCATATTATCTCTATGCCCCCACAGTGCGTGTATGAGTTAATCTCATCCTTGCACTGTAGTACACACGGACATTGAACCACATGACTTCTCAGCGCCTCGATGACCTTCCTACTATCCGTGAATATACGTACCGGTAGTCTGTTATCGATTTCCTTCAACCATTTTATCCCTTCCGCAATAGCCACGATCTCACTCTGAAATACCGTGCTATGATCCGGCAGGCGGAAGTATTTGCGAAAGTTACGACCCATGTCACAGAAACCTCCACGCGACCGGTCACCAATCCTCGACCCGTCCGTGTAAAGGTTAGTTATGGGGTTCGTTGTACCTACACCCTCCCACTCCATACCTTCCGATATTATGGTGGTGCAGTGTGATTGTACATATCTAATAGGGATCCTATAGCACGTAACCGTGCAAACGTTGTTCCCGGGTAAGACGTGTACTATACTCTGGTGTTTAGTTGTGGGTTCCCTTGTCAGCCACTCACTCATCACCATCAATCTCTTAGCAGCCAGAGCTGCTTCGTATTTAACCGGTATATCAATAGGCAGTATTGATGGAATATTTTCCATCGCTTTAGATGATGTGGTTCACATCGCGCCACAGATGCCGATACAGCACTGTATTTGTATCCTTTGAATATGTTTGACATTAACCTTGTTCACCAAGGACGTCCACCATACTAACGAAGCGTACGTCACAATTAGTCTTACCACACTCGTATAGAGCCAGTGTGACATCTTTGGGCTCATTCCCCATTTGGACCCGATTGCCCTTCTGCAATAGGTCTAGACTTTTTGGGTCTTGATCATCCTACTTTCTATATGGTCCTTCCAGGATAACCTCCAGTCGAGTATCACTCCTAGATATTTGACCTTTTTATTAATCTGTATCGTCCTATCTCGAAACACCGGTGATTCCAAATGTGTAATCTTCCGTTTCCTGGTAAACATAGAAATTTCTGTCTTCTCTGGGTTGACATTGAGACCCCTTTGTATAGCCCAGTTATAAGCTAAATTCAGGGCCTCTATTGCCCTTTCGCAAAGAACCCTAGGATTGTTTCCCCTTATAAGTATCGCTACATCGTCTGCATAGCAAACGGGAGCAAATCCTTCCTGGGATAATGTCTTCAGTAGGGTATTTATGGTCACCAACCACAGCAACGGAGACAGTATTCCCCCTGTGGCGTTCCGCAACACACATTCCACCCTACCCTTGTGTCGTTAACCTCGCAATCTATCTTCCTCTTCCCTAGCATATGACTGATTCATGCAGTCAATCTCTGGTCCAAGTCAAAGTTACCCAGCGAGTCAATAATGCTCGAGGTCGATATATTATTGAAAGCCCCCTATATATCGATAAATACAGCCATGATGTACATACCCAAATCGAAAATTCTCTCAATATGATGTACAACCTCTTGTAGGGCCGGCTCAACAGACCTGCCCTTAATATAAGCGTGTTGTTTAAATTTCAGTATATCGTGTGGTATCCTTTTCTTCAACATTGTATCCACAATTCGTTCCAATGTCTTCAGTAAGAATGAACTTAGGCTAATCGGTCTGCAAGCCCTCGAATCCGCATAGCTTGCCCTGCCCGGTTTTGGAATGAAGACAACTCTAGCCTTCCTCCATGCCAGGAGAGTATATGCATTTGTAAGACAGATTGTGAAGATATTAGCCAACCTATCCTCTATCAGGTCCATACTTCTCTGAAGAAGAGCCGGGAAAATGCCATCAGGCTCTGCTGCTTTATAGGGCGAAAAGCTCTTCACCGCTCTACATACCATTTGAGTATCTATTATTATCCTTGAATTGTCCATATTCCTCGGGGGGTGTACCGCTTCCGGGCGGCTCTCCTGCACCGTACGGAAGTGTGCATCCATAAGAAATCCTAATAACTCCTCCATCGCCTCTGCCTTCCGAGTCAACAAGTGTCTCAGGTTGAGTGTGGGTTTTCGACAGAAGTTTCTTTATTTTGGAAGACTCACTAACGCTGTCCACCTGTTCGCAGAAAAGCTTCCAGGATTCGGGTTTGGCATCCCGTATTTTTTTATTGTAGACGTTAAGTTTACCTTTATATTCTTCCCAGTGTGTATCGAGTCCCTTCCTACGGGCCCAATTAAAGAGCCTTCTGGTTTCTCTCCTAAGATTTATAAGTTGACCCGTTATCCCGGGGTTTTCCTTTGGGTTTCGCCTATTTCTGAGTGGACAACTGTCCTCGAAGGATTCCCTAATATCAGTACTTAGTCTATCTATCTCTGAATCTATGCGCCCTACAGTATCTATTGGTGGTGGATAGTTCTCGAGTTTGTTTTGTAAACTATGTATACCCAAATCTTGACCAGTCCGTCTGGGCCCTATTCCTAAATATTATGGTATTAGGATCAGGATGGTCTAAAGTCATGAAAATATAGCGATGATCCGAGAAGGAATGCAATTCCAACAAGAGCCAATTGCTTATTAAGTTTTCTGAGCATATAGTGATGTCAATAACCTCTTCCATAATTTTCATAAGAATGATGATTCCTACCTTTACTCCTGGCGTAAGATATGATGCGCCTCAATTCCGAGTTGGTGGAGGTGTCGGGGTATCCGAGGGTAGCTACACTGAAGCCATCAGCATGTTTCGACTGCCATATACTAAAGTTGTTGCGTCTGATGTTGATAATTCTGGGGAAAAAATAAAGTTTAGTCCCTTATGATATGGTATGCACGCGCTGGGTCTAGCCCCGGACTTTGCATAAAAAAGTTGATAGTCACAGTCGTTCAAACCAGAAACTTTGTTCTTAATTGCCCATGGTTCCTGTATTAACACTACGTGTATCTTAGCTTTAGTTACAGGCTTTAGTATGAGGGCTTGAGTCGCCGTCTTACTCCGATGGAGGTTAAATACTTTTATTGTTTTGCCAACGGCAGACTAATTTTATAAAGGTGGAAAAACAAAATAGATTTATATCGAATAAAATATGTTTGTTGTGTTTTCTTGAATTTCAAATCCTATGGTTTTTGTAATTCTCAATTCATATTTGGGAGTTTATGTATAAGCTAAGATGTTTTCTTATTTTGGAATTAGGTTAAAGTCTACTGATGATTTGGTGTAAGAACCAATGAAATGCAGACATATAGACATACTTGACCACATAACAAACAAAAAGCACTTATTTAATTGAAACAATATGTCGAATAAACGATTTAAAAATAGTGCAAAAATTTAACAAATTGTTTTTCTTAAGCCCACATTCTTTAAAAATAACATTTTTAAGCTTTAATAAGGAAGCTGAGACGTAACCTGGTACTACTCTGCCCAGCCCCTCCCCCACCTAAATGACCCTATCAAAAAAAATTTTTTTTTAATATTGTATTTAGTTATCCCAAACATTTATTTTTAGACTTTTATGACAGAGGTGAAATGTTTCCCCCACAGCCCTTGCTAGAGCGACCCGCGACAGTTTTAATACCCTCCAAAGAGAATTGGACCCCATAAAGTATATATATTCTTGATCAGTGATGAAGTCTAGCAATGCCATACGTTCGTGTATGGAAAACATTATATTGTCTATTTTTGAACCCCCCCTTTAGTGGGCGTTGACGTGCGATATTATTTAAAACAACTCTGTCCCACCAAGTTAAACATTTTAAATTTACTTTCTAAATATTTGGAGGGTATTTAGGATTTGACCCGGTCGAATATAACGTTTTTACTTGCTAAAACTGATTTTAAGTGTTAATAAAAAGTTGCTATTTGGTTTAAGCAAAATTGTTATGACCAATACAATTATAGATACGTGTACCCATTTTATTTATTGTAGTTTATTGTACCTTTTATGTTTGTAGCGACTTGTAACGGAATTAAGTGTTTGAATGGATTAACTTGTGTTGAAGATCAGTATACGACGCCACATTGTATATCGTGCAATATAGCATGTACACAGGATGATTATGATAAAGACATTGGTGATGCAGTAAGTTCTGTCTGTGGAACCGATGGTAAGACGTACAAGAGTACATGTGATATAAATCAAATGACATGTAAAATTGGTCGATCAATTGGTGTGGCATATCTGGAACCATGTCGTGGTGAGTAAACTATAAGACAGAATCCAAAGCTAAAACAATATTATTATCTATTTCTAATTAGGTTAGTGTTTACTGCATAACAAAGACGCAAACTCTTTGTCTACTGAATTTTTTTTAATTCCCATAATTTATTTTTTGTTGGCATTACAAAAATTACAAAGTTGCAAAATATGACCTGATTTGCAACATATTATTGCTAATGTCAATGTCAATGCGGTTAAAGCAATGTAGAAAACATAAATGCTATTAAATAAGGAACATGATCCAGCACACAAGTTTAATTCAGCACCAGAACTGATTTGAAAAACCAACTAGAATAAAGAATACTATTATTTAATTTCGCGAAAACAATTTCGCTCACTTACATATTTAATAACATAAGTGAACGAAACAGAAAAGCACAATGAATCGTACCTATTAATTTGGTTGTTTTTCTATATTTGGTTCAGGTGTCGCTGAAACGGCGAGGAATGTGCATGTAAGGCGGAGTTTTTTTATTTTTCTTAAATATGATGTTAAAAAATCTCAAAGAAAATTTTATACTATTTTTTTGTATTCTGTATTGGAAAAAAAATATAGAATATACTTTTTTAAGATTTTATACTATTTTTTCTATAGAAAACATTATTTCTTCTATAAAAAAATTTGCTAGAAGTGTATTTTCTTTAGAAAAACCTATTTTTCTCTAGAGAAAGGTATTTTAAGTTAGGAAATATCTCCACGGACTGTACTAATTCTCCGAATTTAGTAATACTGTTTGTGAAAGAGCTAGTGTTGATTAGTTCAAACACATAAATTTGAACTAGCACTAAGATCCCAAATAATTTTCCTTACAAGCACTTGTAACTTGAAGGAAGCCGTTCAATAATAAAACACTCTTCTTATGCTTTTTGTAAACGACTTGATATATATTTATTATACCCTTCACAAAAAAGTGAAAGGGTATATATAGGTTTGTCATTCCGTGTGCAATTTCTTCGATATGCACATGGGACCCCATAATGTATATAGATTCTGGATTCTTATGAATAGCGATGACGATTGAGCGATGTCCGTCTGTCTGTACGTGAAATCGGTTTTTAGAGACATTGTTCTTGGACCGTTGCCTTGGAAATGAACTTAAATATTGAAATTCAGAAAGATCCGAAGTATGGCTCCAGAGATGGAAGCTTACACCTATTTCTCGACGAAAAATTTATACCAAAAATCAATTACTTTTTTAATGTTTGTAAATTAAACCTATTTTGTGCTTAAGGAAGCCTCAATGGTCTATTAAAAACTAAAAAAGTAATTTTTTTTTTCCAGGGATGGGAAAACAATTTTTTTCGGCCTATTCCGTACATTGTAGTACATGTAGTAACTAAAATTGTAAAAAAATTGTAAGTTTTTCTTTAACAAAAGCTCTTTATACGTCATGAAGATTTGCATTGGTCAAAACAATTTTTTTTAATTCAAATTTTGCTTCCAGGGGTAGGAAATTGCATATTTTTTATACGTGAAAGTAATCAAACAGGCAAAGATGTTGTTGTTGATGTTTTTTTTTTGTAACTAAAACTGTCTTATAATTTAGGAAGAACAAAACTGGTATCAAAAATTCAAAAATAAAAAATAAAATTTCGAATCCAGGTATGGACAAGTGCAATATTTAATAGTACATGAAAGTAAGCAAAATGGTTACAGATTTAAAATTTTTCTTAAAAAAAATTACATTATACCTCATGCACTGATAAAAAAAAACAAAAAATTAAAATTTCCCTTCCAGGGTTGAGAAAATGAAAGTTTTTTTTGGTACATGCAATATTTTGTAGTACATGTAAAAACTAAAATGGTTGCAAAATTTGATTTTTTCTAAAACAAAACTACTTTATACCTCATGTAGATTTGCACTGATAAAAAAAATTTTAAAAATTTTAATTTCGCTTTCAGGGCTGGGAAATTGAATTTTTTTATACATAAAAGTATCCAAAAAGGCAAATGTGGTTTTTCTTTTTGCTAAAACTATTTGATATTTTAGGAAGAACGAAATTGGTATCAAAAATATCAAAAAAAAATCAAAATTTCGAATCCAGGTTTGGACAAGTGCAATATTTTATAATTCATGACGGTGACCAAACTGGTTCAAAATTTTAAATTTTTCATAAATAATACTACTTTATACCTCATGAAGAATTGCATTGGTAAAAAAAAATTAAAGTTTCACTTCCAGGGTTGGGAAGTTTAAAGTTTTTTTGGTACATGCAATATATTGTAGTACATGAAAGTGACCAAAATGGTTGTAAATTTTATGTTTTTCTTAAATAAAACGACTTTATACCTAATGAAGACTAGGATTGGTAAAAAAAATTTTAATTTCGCTTCCAGTTCTGGGAAATTTAAATGTTGTTTTATACATTTATGTAACCAAAACGTTGGTTTTTTACTAATTAAAACCATTTTTTAGTTCAGTAAAAACAAAATTGGTATCAAAAATTAAAAAAAATTAAAATTTATATTCCAGAGGTGGATAACTGCAATATTTTGTAGTACATGAAAGTGACCAAAATGGTTACAAATATTATGTTTTTCTTAAATAAAACTATTTCATGCCTCATTAAGAGTTTCATTGGTAAAAAAATTAAAATTGCGTTTCCAGGGTTGGGAAATTGAAATATTTATTCTGCATATAAGTAACCAAAGAGACAATTGACGTTGTTTTTTTTTTGCTAATTAAAACTGTTTAATAAATCAGAAAGAAGAAAATTGGTATAAAAATCTTAAAAAATAAAAATTTCGTCTCCAGGGTTAGACAAATGAAATATTTTATGGTACATGAAAGTGACCAAAAAGTTTAAAAATTTTCATTTGTTTGTCAAGTAAAACTATGTTACACCTCACTAAGAATTTCATTAGTAAAAAATAAAAATTCTCTTCCAGAGTTGGAAAATCGGTATATATTTGGTACATAAAAGTACCAACATAAATTCCAAATTTTGTGTTTTTAGTGAATTAAACCTATTTTATATATCAGAAAAAATTAAATTAGTATCAAAAATTTTAAAATTTGGTTCCAGGGTTGGAAAATCGAAATTTTTAGGTACATACATTTGGTACCCACATAAATTCCCAATATTGGTTTTTTTTAGTGAATTAAACATATCTTATGTTTCGCTAAGAATTTCATTGGTATTAAACGTTTAAAAAAGCAAAAATTCGGTTCCAGGATTGGAAAATCGAAATTTTTTATTCATTAAGGTAACCATATAACTTGCTATTGTTGATTTTTATGAGGAATTATACCTACTTTATATATCAGGAAGAAAAAATTGGTTTTCATAACCAAAAGAATCTAAAAGACGATTCTACGGTTGGACAATTAGAACTTTTTTAGGTACATGAAACAGATTTTTTCTTTTTGTTTGTAAATTAAACATATTTAATATTTTTGACAGACGTTCAGAGGTATTAGAAATCGCTTCCTAGCCGAAAAATTTAAACGAAAATAATTACATCTGTGAAGGGTATTTAAGATTCCGCACAGCCAAATATAGCACTTTTACTTGTTTATATATATAATGTGCATAATTGATATTGTGCTGAAAAAATAAGTAACTTTTTGCAAAATCTGAATTAGTGAATAACTGGAAAACTTCTTATCGTATTTTAGAATACGTGCGATTTGGAAATGCTTATATCTCGAAAACCACTTTATGGATTTTAAAATAAACCGCAGATTCGTGATCAGCGGTTCAAAATCTATAAAATTCGGGTACTAGTAGATGGTTTATTACCAAAATGTTTTTTGTCATTACGAATATATGACATTTTTTTGGAATTAAAAAATCCATATTTTAGCTGCAGAAAATGCATTTGGAGCGGAACTTATTTTTAAGATATCAAAAAAGTAAAAACGCAGTTTGGCTTAGAATTTTAGCACGCATATGAAAACCTAGTGAGCCTTTGTGTTTAAAAAATACGCATAAACCTAACGGACAGTCTTTGTTATTCCGAAATGTCCTTGTATTGTTACAAAGTTGTTTTTGATTACGCAGTCGTGACCAACTTCCATTACTCCAGTGTTTCTAATTATGAACAGCGTAGTTTCCCTACCGCACACCATGGATGATTTAATGTCCATAGTAGTAGCAAAGATCCACTTGTTTAGTCGATCTAATTGAATCCAAGCTGCTGGACCTGGAATCTTGTTGAGGTTGCAATTGGCTGTCGATCGATTGTTGAACATGTTGATCTCACAGGGATCAATCTCAGAGTTCTTTTTGAACTTAGCTTGCTTAGTTTTGCAAATATATTCTTTGTTTTCTGCTATGAGACAGTTAGTTATTCCGTAAACGGAATATACTCATCTATGACATATATGCCCACATATATTGCTTAATAGCAATTAATGTGTTGCTTTTAACTGTCGGAACTGGTATTCTTTTAAATAGCTCAAAAATCTGTTGATTAACTAGGGGTATTTTAACTTCATAAATCACTTCTACCTGTGTGACTGCACCCTTGGCATTCATTAGTTTATATAGATTCATCAAATTATCATCTGTTGTTGGAGATGTGTACGTTGCTGGAAGATGAACCTTGATTGTAGCCATTTCCTCTTTGAACTGGTGAGGAGATAAGAAAAGAGGACTAATTTTTCCACTATGAGCGTCGGTGAGTACATTTATGATTTCAGCCTCAATTTTTTGTAAGTCTATTGCTACTAATGTTAAATGTGTTGAAAGGATTCAAATGAGATGGAAGCTTCCTTAAACAATTTATTTTTGTTTGGATCGACCAGTTTTAGGAGCTCGGTAATCTTCTGCTGCGAGTTTATTTCATCTTGTTTGATAACATTGATGGTTGAATCAATTATTGGTGTTTGATTTCTTAACAATCGTACAATGAGCAGGACCTATTTTGGCTGTGTTAATAGTCCTTGATGTTTCTTCTGCATACTCCAAATCAAGAACACCAAACAGAGACCGAGCAATATTGCCGACTATATTAAATGGCGACCTTTTTGTACGTCCGTGGCTGATTAAATCATCTTCTTGATACAATTGATTTTTGATTTGCCATAAGTTGTTCAACAAAATCTTACACATTGGGTATCTTTGTATCACAGGACACAGCAGCTGCAAAGTTTCTAAGCCCACGGGCATTGAACTAAGTTCAGCTGAAAACGGACATAGTACACCATTAATTTCCATTCTGCTGTATCCAGTTTTGCGGTACATATTCCCTCAAAATACTACCCTGGATCATCCTCGAACTGGCTTTGTATTAAATTGTTGCATAGTACAATAGCAAAGAGAAGAAGAGATATGCACATAGTGAGTGCTACGGACTTTACCATGGACTTAAACCTCTTTGGTGGAATTATGTCTTTTTCCTGGTTATTTGACAAAGATCGTTCTAATATTGTTTTACTTTCTGTTAAGGGTTCCTTTTCATCTTCTCGACACAGTGGAGCCAATCTGTGAATAGGTCGTTTAAAGATTCCTGTTGCTGTTTTTACTTCGGCCACTTTCACCGCACCGTCATCTCCAGCATAAACAGTGACAATACTTCGTAGTGGCCATTTCAGGTAGGTTGTCTTCTTTGATTATGACCACATCCCCTGATTTGTGATTGTTGGCCTTAGTTTTCCATTTGTAGCGTTGTTGAAGCTCGTTTAAATATTCGGTAGACCACCTTTTCCAAAATTTTTGTTTTATCTGTGAAACTAACTTCCAGTGAGACACACCTGAAATCTTCAGATTTTCTGCCCTGCTATCTACTTGAGCAGCAAGTGCTTCGCCAATGAGAAAATGACCAGGAGTTAAGGCCTCGGGATTGTCCGGATCATTTGAGAGCGGTGTTAGCGGACGTGAGTTCAATATTGCTTCCACTTCTGTGATTATTGTCTCCAACTCTTCCTTGGTTAAGGATTCGGTTGACACACTGCGTACCAACAGCTGTTTTGCTGACTTCACGGCGGCTTCCCATAAGCCTCCAAAGTGAGCAGCTCTTGGTGGGATAAAATGAAAGCTTATTCCCTTCGAGCTCGAAGGGGATATTATTTCCTCTTGTGCCTTATCAGCGTGTATTGTTTCAGATATTTCTGATAGTGTGTTCCTTGCTCCTACAAAATTTGTTGCGTTGTCACAGTAAATGTTTTGACAATGACCATGACGAGCTATAAATCTTTTAAAGGCTCCAATGATGGAATCTGTTGATAGGTCAGATACCAGCTCTAAGGGAACTGCCTTTGTGGCAAAGCAGCAGAATACTGCTATATAAGCTTTCGTTGGCCGATTTCCCCTCACTTTGTAGTGTATCCAGTCTACACCTGAATTAATACATGGTCGAGCAGGTTTCACTCTAGCTTGGGGTAGATTGCCCATTATTTGTTGATAAAGAAGTGGCCGGGCTCTAGTACATCGTACACATTTTTGAATGACGGCTGGCTCGAGTTGTTATTTTCCCTTTTATTCGCCAAAATTTCTGTCTTATTGTATTCAGCATTGCAGTCAATCCACAATGCTTATTGTCTTCGTGTATCATTATAAATAACAGACTTGCCAAAGGATCGTTGTATGGTAGTGATATTACATGTTTCATGTCTGGTTGTAAATTGGAGTGCTTTAACCGTCCTCCTAAACGAAGTATGCCTTCCTTATCCAAAAATAGCATTAGACTGTTAAGTGAGCTATTTTTTTAATTATCTCGCCCTTTTGTAGTTGTGACATATCTGTAGCGAATTCTGAAGACTCTTTTGTCTAATTTTTTTTTTTTTACCTTTTTTCTTTAATAAATAATATATTTGTTTGAGTCTTGAGGTTAATTTATATTAATATTTGATATTCGATATTTCGCTAACCATCGGTTAGCTTCTTCAGGAAATTATTTAGTTTTGTCAAAAATTTTCTTTTCAATTAGTATATACAAAATTTTTTTAACAACATAAATCAAAAATTTTAAATATTAAAAAATACTAACTCTAAAATGTGTAAATAGTTTAAATTAATACAATTTTAAATATTAAAACATACTAAATCTAAAAGGTATAATTATTATAAATTTTAATAATATAAAAATAAAAATTTGTTTCGTAGAATTTTAAAATTTTGTATAGATAGTAATAAATAATTTCCTGAAGAAGCTAACCGATGGTTAGCGAAATATCGAATATCCAATATTAATCAAACAAATGAATTCTGAAGACTATACTCCCTTAACAATTATGTGAAGGGAATCGTATAAGTCTTTCCTTATGAATCTGAGGATATATGCTAGAATTCTTTGCAAGGTTCTAGATGAATTTTTTTGGTTGATTCTATAAATGAAGTCAGTGCTTGATCTTGTTGTGGCTGCTATAATCGTCTTTTTCATTTTGATGTCGTCTGTATTGGGTATTTGATGTGGGAATTTTGATGGCCATATTACCTCCTTGCCATGTTGTGTTGGTCTTTGAAACACAATCCATTGTTAGGCAGATTGGCTGGTTGCACTCCTCGCGATAAACTGTCAGCAGGATTATCCTTTGATTTTACATGACGCCACTGGTCTGCTATTATTAATGACTGAATGGTTGAAATTCTATTAGCCACAAACGTTTTATAAGAAGATGATAGCATGATGATAAAACAATTTCGGAACCAGTCCATAGAAATATAGACTGATTTTTTAAGGACAGATCGAATTTTACTCGATGAGCGAGTTGGGCTGCTATGACCGCAGCACATAGCTCCAGCCGAGGTATTTTGTTGTTTCTTGATTTTGCTCGAATATATACAGCCGCACCGTAGGCCTTTTCAGATACATCTGCGAATATATGAATCTGCGTTTTTACTGGAATGCCACCATAGAATATATGTCTCGCAATTTTGAAGTCATCTAACGTTTTCAAATCATTGCAACAGCTCTCCCAAGTCATACGAAGATTTTGAGGTAATGGTTCATCCGAATCTAATGAATGCTGCTCATTAAGATTTACTTTGATGGAAAACTGATCATCTTGTGGCACCCAATGTAAACCCAAAGTTTTTATTGTTTTATTACTGTCGCCATGAATATCTAAATCAACTACTCGATCACTGTGGGGTACATTTTTCTGCAGCCTTTCATTATTTGAGCACCATTTTATCAGGATGAAACCATGTTCTTGTAGTATCATTTGTAGTCGCTTTTGAGTTTCAATCGCCAAATGCAGACTATCTGAGCCACCGAGACCATCATCCACATAACAGTTGCCTCTTAACATTTTGGAGCCGAGTGGATATCATGATGTGTTTTCTTTTGTAATACGTTGTAAGCACTTTGTGGCCAAGTAGGGAGCTGCCTTCGTGCCGTAGGTAACTGTGTTCAGTCTGTAATAGTTAATTTATAATGAAGGGTCCTCTCTCCAAATGATCAACTGGTATAGATGGTCGGCTGGGTTGATTAATATTTGACGATATATTTTTTTTCGATGTCAGTTGTGAAATTTAAGTAGAATGGAGAATACATCATTTTGTACAGTTCCTGTTGAATAGTCTGAGTTTTGTTCATGTACTCTCGGGCCATAGCACGTAATGATGTGGAATAAAATATCTTGGACTAGGTATATTGTCTATGTTACCTTTTTCCATATGGCCCAGTTGCTCATATTCTCTCATAAAATTAATATATTCCCGCCGCATAATTTCGTTCTTATGGAATTGGTGAGAGTGGCCTAGTGCTGTTGGATTGTATTTAAATGGTAGGTTGACGATGAATCGCCCATTAGAATTATTTTTAACATGTTGATTAAAATGACTTTCTCACAGATTTCTGCCGGAGAAAATGTTTTCGCATTTGTATCTACTTCATTGAGTTTCTATAGTTGTTTTATCGATTTTTCTAGTGAATTTTCTGTACTGTTGTACTGTTTGATTGATCCGTCTATAACCCATCTAAATGACGCATTTTGAAGTATTGGAAGGCTGTCGCTTAACTTTATCGTTCCAGGCTGTATCAGGCTGAAGTAGAACTCCGCGCCAAAAAGAATATCAATGTTTCCTGGCATGTTAAACTTAGGATCTGCCAGATGAATGTCGTTTGGAATTTCCCACTTTGAATCATCGATAATATGACACGGTTGTGCCGGGATAATGCTGGGTAGAACGAAGTCTTCCAAGTTTGTAGAGACCTTACGATCTCCGGATAACATTTGCACATTAATACAAATGTGCTCTTTTCTGGATCCTTCCAATTCCATCAATACATAAGGGAGCTTCTGTAGTTGGAAGGGATAATTTTTTGATAAGCCGTTCACTCACAATATTAACTTGCGATCCTGAGTCTAGTATGGCTATAAATTCGTTTGAATTTCCATTTGCGGCCTTGATGATGACTCTTGCAGTAGTTAAGATGACGTAGCTCTGGTTCCTTGATATAGATGCTGAAGACACTGACACTGCGTTGCTTGTAGCCTCATGTTGTTTTATGTTAGTCATTTGAAGAGGTGAATTTGACGTAGCCGTATGATGTGATTTTGGTGTCAAGCGTAATAAAGTATTGTGCTTATTATTTCATTTCTTGCAGTTACCATGAGGACATGCCTTGGCTGAATGATTGGCCTTGAAACAGTTCACACATAATCCCTGTTGTTGTACCCATTTTAGTAGGTCATATTATTTCATTGCAATGAGTTGCTTACAATGATGAATACGATGGTAACTGTTGTTGCACAGCTTGCCTCTGAACACCTTTCGAAAATAAAAAAATCCGTTTCATGTACCCCCAAAAAGTTCTAATTATTCAACCGTAGAATCAATCGTCTTTTAGATTTTTTTGGTTTTTAATACCAATTTATTTCTTCCTGATGTATGAAATAGGCATGATTCATCATAAAAACCAAAAATAACAAATAATATGGTTACTTTTATGAATCAGAAAATTTCGATTTTCCAACCCTGGAATCGAATTTTTAGTTTTTAAAATTTTTATTACCAATTTAATTCTTAGCGAAGTATAAAATATGTTTAATTCACTGAAAAAAAAATTGGGAAATTATATGGGTACCAAGTGCACCAACAAATTTCGATTTTCCAACCCTGGAACCAAATTTGTTATTTATTAATACAAGTTTAATTTTTTCTGAAATATCTAATAGTGAATCTAAAAGCACAAAATTTGGAATTTATGTATGTACTATTATGTACGAAAAATATTTCGATTTTCCAACTCTGGAAGCGAATTTTTATTTTTTTACCAATACAATTCTTAGTGACGTGTAACATAGTTTTACTTGAAAAAAAAATTAAAATTTTTATACTCTTTTGTCACTTTCATGTACCATAAAATATTTCATTTGTCCAACCCTGCATTCGAAATTTTGATTTTTTAAGATTTTAATACCAATTGTATTCTTCCTGATTTATAAAGCAGTTCTAATAAGAAAAAAACGTCAATTGCCTTTTTGGTTACTTTTATGTATAAACAAATTTAAATTTCCCAGCCCTGGAAGCGAAATTTTAATTTTTTTAACCAATGGTAGGCTTTATTAAGTATAAAGTCTTTTTATTTAGGAA
This sequence comes from Linnaemya tessellans, assembly GCA_951800035.1. Classification (NCBI taxonomy): domain Eukaryota; kingdom Metazoa; phylum Arthropoda; class Insecta; order Diptera; family Tachinidae; genus Linnaemya; species Linnaemya tessellans. The sequence goes on along the minus strand of OX637534.1, from coordinate 73,071,350 downwards.
AAACTTAAAATTTGCAACCATTTTAGTCACATTCATTTACAACAATATATTCCATGTACCAAAAAAAAATTTCAATTTCCCAACCCTGGAAGCGAAATTTAAATTTTTTAAAATTTTCTTTATCAATGCAAGTCTTCATGAGGTATAAAGTAGTTTTGTTTAAGAAAACCCAACATCTTTTAACCATCTTGGTTATTACATGTACTACAGTATATTGAAGGATCAAAACAAACTTCAATTTTCCCAACCCTGGAAGCGAAATTTTAATTTTTTTTATATTAAATTGAATTAAGATTCATAGGCTAATTGTTCGAAATTTGTTTTTAAATCTCAGAAAGACATGATAAATATTCCAAGGCACAAAGGAAAGTCAACATCAGTTTTATTCAACTTACACAGCAGAGCAGAACAGCTGTTTTCGAAAGACGCAACCCTTTCACATCAGTGCTCATGTGTATTGTGTTTGTCACCACTTATTAGGTGGCTTAGTTGAATTTGATAACAGTTCCTATTTACACAAATTTTATTGTGAAAAAGAATACGAGAACTGTATCAACCTGATGTTAACATGTTATTGTTATAATACCCGTGTTACCGTTTGATTATTTTTCTTCATGTCCCATTTTTCTGAATTTTTTGTTCCATCATACCTAAGTCAAACTTATTTGGTTTGAATTTTATACTTAAGTACATGTGAACGTTTTTCCAATATTTTTTTATTATTGGTAGCTCAAGCCATAGCTTACATTTGTATGTAGTAAGAATTTTAACGAACATTTGTATTGCTATATTAAATTGAATTAAGATTCATTGGCTAATTGTTCGAAATTTGTTTTTAAATCTCAGAAAGACATGATAAATATTCCAAGGCACAAAGGAAAGTCAACATCAGTTTTATTCAACTTACACAGCAGAGCAGAACAGCTGTTATCGAAAGACGCAACCTTTTCATCATCAGTGCTCATGTGTATTGTGTTTGTCACCACTTATTAGGTGGCTTAGTTGAATTTGATAACAGTTAATATTTACACAAATTTTATTGTGAAAAAGAATACGAGAACCGTATCAACCTGATGTTAACATGTTATTGTTGGAAAATCGAAAACAGCTGTTCTGCTCTGCTAAGTATAAAATTCAAACCAAAAAAGTTTGACTTAGGTAAGATGGAAAAAAAATTCGGAAAAATGGGACATGAAGAAAAATAATCAAACGGCAATACGGGTATTATAACAATAACATGATAACATCAGGTTGATACAGTTCTCGTATTCTTTTTCACAATAAAATTTGTGTAAATAGGAACTGTTATCAAATTCAACTAAGCCACCTAATAAGTGGTGACAAACACAATACACATGAGCACTGATGTGAAAGGGTTGCGTCTTTCGAAAACAGCTGTTCTGCTCTGCTGTGTAAGTTGAATAAAACTGATGTTGACTTTCTTTTGTGCCTTGGAATATTTATCATGTCTTTCTGAGATTTAAAAACAAATTTCGAACAATTAGCCTATGAATCTTAATTCAATTTAATATAAAAAAAAATAAAATTTCGCTTCCAGGGTTGGGAAAATTGAAGTTTGTTTTGATCCTTCAATATACTGTAGTACATGTAATAACCAAGATGGTTAAAAGATGTTGGGTTTTCTTAAACAAAACTACTTTATACCTCATGAAGACTTGCATTGATAAAGAAAATTTTAAAAAATATATATTTCGCTTCCAGGGTTGGGAAATTAAAATTTTTTTTGGTACATGGAATATATTGTTGTAAATGAATGTGACTAAAATGGTTGCAAATTTTAAGTTTTTCCTAAATAAAAAGACTTTATACTTAATAAAGCCTACCATTGGTTAAAAAAATTAAAATTTCGCTTCCAGGGCTGGGTAATTTAAATTTGTTTATACATAAAAGTAACCAAAAAGGCAATTGACGTTTTTTCTTATTAGAACTGCTTTATAAATCAGGAAGAATACAATTGGTATTAAAATCTTAAAAAATCAAAATTTCGAATGCAGGGTTGGACAAATGAAATATTTTATGGTACATGAAAGTGACAAAAGAGTATAAAAATTTTAATTTTTTTGTCAAGTAAAACTATGTTACACGTCACTAAGAATTGTATTGGTAAAAAAATAAAAATTCGCTTCCAGAGTTGGAAAATCGAAATATTTTTCGTACATAATAGTACATACATAAATTCCAAATTTTGTGCTTTTAGATTCACTATTAGATATTTCAGAAAAAATTAAACTTGTATTAAAAAATAATAAATTTAAAAGTAACCATATTATTTGTTATTTTTGGTTTTTATGATGAATCATGCCTATTTCATACATCAGGAAGAAATAAATTGGTATTAAAAACCAAAAAAATCTAAAAGACGATTGATTCTACGGTTGAATAATTAGAACTTTTTGGGGGTACATGAAACGGATTTTTTTATTTTCGAAAGGTGTTCAGAGGCAAGCTGTGCAACAACAGTTACCATCGTATTCATCATTGTAAGCAACTCATTGCAATGAAATAATATGACCTACTAAAATGGGTACAACAACAGGGATTATGTGTGAACTGTTTCAAGGCCAATCATTCAGCCAAGGCATGTCCTCATGGTAACTGCAAGAAATGAAATAATAAGCACAATACTTTATTACACTTGACACCGAAATCACATCATACGGCTACGTCAAATTCACCTCTTCAAATGACTAACATAAAACAACATGAGGCTACAAGCAACGCAGTGTCAGTGTCTTCAGCATCTATATCAAGGAACCAGAGCTACGTCATCTTAACTACTGCAAGAGTCATCATCAAGGCCGCAAATGGAAATTCAAACGAATTTATAGCCATACTAGACTCAGGATCGCAAGTTAATATTGTGAGTGAACGGCTTATCAAAAAATTATCCCTTCCAACTACAGAAGCTCCCTTATGTATTGATGGAATTGGAAGGATCCAGAAAAGAGCACATTTGTATTAATGTGCAAATGTTATCCGGAGATCGTAAGGTCTCTACAAACTTGGAAGACTTCGTTCTACCCAGCATTATCCCGGCACAACCGTGTCATATTATCGATGATTCAAAGTGGGAAATTCCAAAGGACATTCATCTGGCAGATCCTAAGTTTAACATGCCAGGAAACATTGATATTCTTTTTGGCGCGGAGTTCTACTTCAGCCTGATACAGCCTGGAACGATAAAGTTAAGCGACAGTCTTCCAATACTTCAAAATGCGTCATTTAGATGGGTTATAGACGGATCAATCAAACAGTACAACAGTACAGAAAATTCACTAGAAAAATCGATAAAACAACTATAGAAACTCAATGAAGTAGATACAAATGCGAAAACATTTTCTCCGGCAGAAATCTGTGAGAAAGTAATTTTAATCAACATGTTAAAAATAATTCTAATGGGCGATTCATCGTCAACCTACCATTTAAATACAATCCAACAGCACTAGGCCACTCTCACCAATTCCATAAGAACGAAATTATGCGGCGGGAATATATTAATTTTATGAGAGAATATGAGCAACTGGGCCATATGGAAAAGGGTAACATAGACAATATACCTAGTCCAAGATATTTTATTCCACATCATTACGTGCTATGGCCCGAGAGTACATGAAGAAAACTCAGACTATTCAACAGGAACTGTACAAAATGATGTATTCTCAATTCTACTTAAATTTCACAACTGACATCGAAAAAAAAATATCTTCAAATATTAATCAACCCAGCCGACCATCTATACCAGTTGATCATTTGGAGAGAGGACCCTTCATTATAAATTAACTATTACAGACTGAACACAGTTACCTACGGCACGAAGGCAGCTCCCTACTTGGCCACAAAGTGCTTACAACGTATTACAAAAGAAAACACATCATGATATCCACTCGGCTCCAAAATGTTAAGAGGCAACTGTTATGTGGATGATGGTCTCGGTGGCTCAGATAGTCTGCATTTGGCGATTGAAACTCAAAAGCGACTACAAATGATACTACAAGAACATGGTTTCATCCTGATAAAATGGTGCTCAAATAATGAAAGGCTGCGGAAAAATGTACCCCACAGTGATCGAGTAGTTGATTTAGATATTCATGGCGACAGTAATAAAACAATAAAAACTTTGGGTTTACATTGGGTGCCACAAGATGATCAGTTTTCCATCAAAGTAAATCTTAATGAGCAGCATTCATTAGATTCGGATGAACCATTACCTCAAAATCTTCGTATGAGTTGGGAGAGCTTTTGCAATGATTTGAAAACGTTAGATGACTTCAAAATTGCGAGACATATATTCTATGGTGGTATTCCAGTAAAAACGCAGATTCATATATTCGCAGATGTATCTGAAAAGGCCTACGGTGCGGCTGTATATATTCGAGCAAAATCAAGAAACAACAAAATACCTCGGCTGGAGCTATGTGCTGCGGTCATAGCAGCCCAACTCGCTCATCGAGTAAAATTCGATCTGTCCTTACAAAATCAGTCTATATTTCTATGGACTGGTTCCGAAATTGTTTTATCATCATGCTATCATCTTCTTATAAAACGTTTGTGGCTAATAGAATTTCAACCAATCAGTCATTAATAATAGCAGACCAGTGGCGTCATGTAAAATCAAAGGATAATCCTGCTGACAGTTTATCGCGAGGAGTGCAACCAGCCAATCTGCCTAACAATGGATTGTGTTTCAAAGACCAACGTTCCTTCATGGCAAGGAGGTAATATGGCCATCAAAATTCCCACATCAAATACCCAATACAGACGACATCAAAATGAAAAAGACGATTATAGCAGCCACAACAAGATCAAGCACTGACTTCATTTATAGAATCAACCAAAAAAATTCATCTAGAACCTTGCAAAGAATTCTAGCATATATCCTCAGATTCATAAGGAAAGAGTTATACGATTCCCTTCACATAATTGTTAAGGGAATATAGTCTTCAGAATTAATTTGTTTGAGTCTTGAGGGTAATTTATATTAATATTTGATATTCGATATTTCGCTAACCATCGGTTAGCTTCTTCAGGAAATTATTTAGTTTTGTCAAAAATTTTCTTTTCAATTAGTATATACAAAATTTTTTTAACAACATAAATCAAAAATTTTAAATATTAAAAAATACTAACTCTAAAATGTGTAAATAGTTTAAATTAATACAATATTAAATATTAAAACATACTAAATATAAAATGTATAATTATTATAAATTTTAATAATATAACAATAAAAATTTGTTTTGTAGAATTTTAAAATTTTGTATAGATGACAATAGATATTTTAAATATGATGACAAATTTTATTTTCAACAGAAAGGATTACCTATGGGTTCTCCAGCATCACCAGTTGTAGCAGACATTGTTATGGAAGAGTTGTTAAATACATGTATTAACAATCTTGACATTAAACCTAAATTTATTACAAAATATGTAGATGATTTGTTTTGTATTATATCTGAGAATGGAATTGAGGATATGTTAGATACATTAAATAGTTTTAATAGTAATATTACATTTACAATTGAGAAAGAATGTAATTTACAGTTGCCTTATTTAGACACGTTAGTTATGAGGAGAGATAACAATATAGTAATGGGTTGGTATCAAAAGCCAACAGCTTCAACTAGGATAATTAATTATTATTCCAAACACAGTAAAAGAATTATAATTAATACAGCAAAAAACTTGATAGAAAAAGTCTTAACAATTAGTGATAGCGTATTCCATATAAAAAATAAGAGAAAAATTAGAGAAATTCTTATTGAGAATGACTTTCCAGAAAAATTAGTTTATAGTTTAATAAATCAATATAAGAAAAGGATAACAAATAATACAAATAATAACACAGAACCAAAATGTTATAAATCCTTAATTTACATACCAGAAATGTCAGAAAGATTAGAGAAATCAAATATATTTGATACTCAAAAATATAAAATGGCTTTCAAAACATATAGTACCAACAATAAACTATTTAGTAATATGAAAGATAGAGTGACAAAATGGGATAGATCAAATATAGTTTATAAAATACCATGTAAAGGGAATGGATCTGTCAATTGTAATGAGGTATACATAGGTACAACAAAAAATAAATTAAAAACCAGAATAACAGGACATAAAAGTAATCAAAAATATAGACACATTAATTCAGAAAAAACAGCATTATCATCTCATTGTTTTAAATTTAATCACTATCCTGACTTTGAAAATGCATCAGTTTTAAGAACAGAAAGTAATTATAAACGAAGACTTTTGTTAGAAATGTTAGAAATGATTAATATACCTGTTAGAGAACGAATGAACTTTAAGATAGATACTGACAATTTAGCTCAAAACTATAGATATTTAATTCATAGAAATTAAGTTATTAGAATTATTTGTTTATGTTAAATTATATACACAATATATAAAATATTTTGACATATGCATGCATGTATAAATTTAAAATTGATAATAATAATTATGTTAAATTATTTGCGTTGTATGCATATGTTAAGATAATTTACCATAAGCTTTATGACGTATTATGTTTAAAAAAATTTTTATAAAAAAAAAAAAAAAAAAAACATGTTTATAATTTTGTTTCCAATTAATTACGTAACATTAAAAGAATTGTAGTTAACACACAGATCGGTTTCATAATATTATTATATATAATTAAAATTTATAGTATTTATACATTTTAGAGTTAGTATGTTTTAATATTTAAAATTTTACTAATATATAATATATATTTAATTACACAACATTAAAAGAATTGTAGTTAATACACACACATCGGTTTTCATTATATTATTATATATTATTAAAATTTATAATAATTATAGATTTTAGATTTAGTATGTTTTAATATTTAAAATTGTATTAATTTAAACTATTTACACATATTAGAGTTAGTATTTTTTAATATTTAAAATTTTTGATTTATGTTGTTAAAAAAATTTTGTATATACTAATTGAAAAGAAAATTTTTGACAAAACTAAATAATTTCCTGAAGAAGCTAACCGATGGTTAGCGAAATATCGAATATCAAATATTAATATAAATTAACCTTAAGACTCAAACAAATATATTATTTATTAAAGAAAAAAGGTTAAAAAAAAAATTAGACAAAAGAGTCTTCAGAATTCGCTACAGATATATCACAACTACAAAAGGGCGAGATAATTAAAAAAATAGCTCACTTAACAGTCTAATGCTATTTTTGGATAAGGAAGGCATACTTCGTTTAGGAGGACGGCTAAAGCACTCCAATTTACAACCAGACATGAAACATGCAATATCACTACCATACAACGATCCTTTGGCAAGTCTGTTATTTATAATGATACACGAAGACAATAAGCATTGTGGATTGACTGCAATGCTGAATACAATAAGACAGAAATTTTGGCGAATAAAAGGGAAAATAACAACTCGAGCCAGCCGTCATTCAAAAATGTGTACGATGTACTAGAGCCCGGCCACTTCTTTATCAACAAATAATGGGCAATCTACCCCAACCTAGAGTGAAACCTGCTCGACCATGTATTAATTCAGGTGTAGACTGGATACACTACAAAGTGAGGGGAAATCGGCCAACGAAAGCTTATATAGCAGTATTCTGCTGCTTTGCCACAAAGGCAGTTCCCTTAGAGCTGGTATCTGACCTATCAACAGATTCCATCATTGGAGCCTTTAAAAGATTTATAGCTCGTCATGGTCATTGTCAAAACATTTACTGTGACAACGCAACAAATTTTGTAGGAGCAAGGAACACACTATCAGAAATATCTGAAACAATACACGCTGATAAGGCACAAGAGGAAATAATATCCCCTTCGAGCTCGAAGGGAATAAGCTTTCATTTTATCCCACCAAGAGCTGCTCACTTTGGAGGCTTATGGGAAGCCGCCGTGAAGTCAGCAAAACAGCTGTTGGTACGCAGTGTGTCAACCGAATCCTTAACCAAGGAAGAGTTGGAGACAATAATCACAGAAGTGGAAGCAATATTGAACTCACGTCCGCTAACACCGCTCTCAAATGATCCGGACAATCCCGAGGCCTTAACTCCTGGTCATTTTCTCATTGGCGAAGCACTTGCTGCTCAAGTAGATAGCAGGGCAGAAAATCTGAAGATTTCAGGTGTGTCTCACTGGAAGTTAGTTTCACAGATAAAACAAAAATTTTGGAAAAGGTGGTCTACCGAATATTTAAACGAGCTTCAACAACGCTACAAATGGAAAACTAAGGCCAACAATCACAAATCAGGGGATGTGGTCATAATCAAAGAAGACAACCTACCTGAAATGGCCACTACGAAGTATTGTCACTGTTTATGCTGGAGATGACGGTGCGGTGAAAGTGGCCGAAGTAAAAACAGCAACAGGAATCTTTAAACGACCTATTCACAGATTGGCTCCACTGTGTCGAGAAGATGAAAAGGAACCCTTAACAGAAAGTAAAACAATATTAGAACGATCTTTGTCAAATAACCAGGAAAAAGACATAATTCCACCAAAGAGGTTTAAGTCCATGGTAAAGTCCGTAGCACTCACTATGTGCATATCTCTTCTTCTCTTTGCTATTGTACTATGCAACAATTTAATACAAAGCCAGTTCGAGGATGATCCAGGGTAGTATTTTGAGGGAATATGTACCGCAAAACTGGATACAGCAGAATGGAAATTAATGGTGTACTATGTCCGTTTTCAGCTGAACTTAGTTCAATGCCCGTGGGCTTAGAAACTTTGCAGCTGCTGTGTCCTGTGATACAAAGATACCCAATGTGTAAGATTTTGTTGAACAACTTATGGCAAATCAAAAATCAATTGTATCAAGAAGATGATTTAATCAGCCACGGACGTACAAAAAGGTCGCCATTTAATATAGTCGGCAATATTGCTCGGTCTCTGTTTGGTGTTCTTGATTTGGAGTATGCAGAAGAAACATCAAGGACTATTAACACAGCCAAAATAGGTCCTGCTCATTGTACGATTGTTAAGAAATCAAACACCAATAATTGATTCAACCATCAATGTTATCAAACAAGATGAAATAAACTCGCAGCAGAAGATTACCGAGCTCCTAAAACTGGTCGATCCAAACAAAAATAAATTGTTTAAGGAAGCTTCCATCTCATTTGAATCCTTTCAACACATTTAACATTAGTAGCAATAGACTTACAAAAAATTGAGGCTGAAATCATAAATGTACTCACCGACGCTCATAGTGGAAAAATTAGTCCTCTTTTCTTATCTCCTCACCAGTTCAAAGAGGAAATGGCTACAATCAAGGTTCATCTTCCAGCAACGTACACGTCTCCAACAACAGACGATAATTTGATGAATCTATATAAACTAATGAATGCCAAGGGTGCAGTCACAAAGGTAGAAGTGATTTATGAAGTTAAAATACCCCTAGCTAATCAACAGATTTTTGAGCTATTTAAAAGAATACCAGGGGGTCAATTCTGGTTCTATATAAACTAATGAATGCCAAGGGTGCAGTCACAAAGGTAGAAGTGATTTATGAAGTTAAAATACCCCTAGCTAATCAACAGATTTTTGAGCTATTTAAAAGAATACCAGGGGGTCAATTCTGGTTCTGTGAAAACGTGAAATGAAAAAAAACTTTTCATTTTCGTTTTCATAACAACTTTTCATAACACTTTTCACATTTACACAAAATGCGATTCCCGTTCATGTTATGAAAAACTGTTTCATTCCAGTTGTATCCATGAAAATACTGTAACCATGCTATATAACTTTCAATGTCACTTACAGAGGGCGAAGTTTAAAAGTTTCGAGTGCGGCGTTAGGCCGAATACACAATTTTGTAATTTCTTGAGCCGCCGCCTTAATGTTCATCTACTGTTGGTTGAGTTTTTGAATATGTTAAACATTTTGTGTCTAACTTAGTTATTATTAAACAAATATTAGCACAAAAATATAAAACACTAAGTATAATTGCAACTATTAGTATTAATACATTGCAAAGGGAAGCTATTTTCATACACATATTTAACAATAAAACATATGTAACCATTGTTACAAACGCGCGTACATATAAATATATATATATATATATATATATATATATATATATATATAGGTATATATACATATATATATATATATATATATATATATGTATATTATATATATATATATATATATATATATAGGTATATATACATACATATATATATATATATATATATATATATATATATATACATATTATATATATATATATATATATATATATATATATACACTATTTTTTCTTTACATTTAGCTGGTATTTCCTCAATTTTAGGGGCTGTTAATTTTATTACTACAGTAATTAATATACTATATATATATATGTATATATATATATATATATATATATATATATATATATATATATATAAATATACGTGCATATATATATACATGTGCAAACACACTCATGTACACACACATACATATATAAATATATATATATATATATATATATATATATCTATATATGTCTATATACATGTATATATATATATATATATATATATACATATATATATATATATATATATATATATATATATATATATATATATAGACATTCCTAAAGACATTCAGTGGATACTTTCACTTGGACAAAAACATGCTTTACCTGTTAAAAAAGGTAACATTCCTATTTTAAAAATGATTTCAGAGGGAGAAGATTTAGTACGAACTATTAATGGAAGAGAAGAACAAGAAATTGCTAGAAATAGACTAACTTCAATTATTGATAACAATTTAAATAAAATAATATTAACAAATAGAGATAAGTTTATATTAAACAAAGCAAGGAAAGCTGATCTTTTCTTAAAGAAAAATAATGATATACTTATTATAGATGCAGATAAAGGTAATGCTACTGTAGCGATTAATAAACATGATTATGATTCTAGGATGAATAATATTGTAGGAGATCGAACGAATTATAATATAATTAATAGAGACCCTACGACCAAATTTCAAAAGATCAACAATGAAATAGTTGAGGAATTGTTTAAAAAACATATTATCAATTGTAGTGAGAAGAATAAACTTAAGACAAATATTTCGGTAGCTCCTCGTTTATATGGATTACCAAAAATACATAAGGAGAATTTTCCACTGAGACCCATATGTTCTTTTATTAACTCTCCTTCATATGAATTGTGCAGATTTATTACAAATATTTTAAAAAATATTACGAAAGATTCTACTTTTAACATTAAAAATTCAATGGAATTTGTAGATAGAATCAGAGATCAGAATATATCTAATAATGAGAGTTTAATTTCTTTTGATGTGGTTTCTCTATTTCCTAGTATACCTATATCTTTTGCAATAAATACAATAAAAGAAAAATGGGAATCAATCAAAGTATATACTAACATAAATAAAACTTTATTTTTACGTATGTTAAAATTTTGTATAGATGATAATAGATATTTCCAATATAATAACAGAATATATATACAACAAAAAGGTCTTCCAATGGGATCACCAGCATCACCAATTATAGCAGATATTGTAATGGAAGAATTATTACATAGAGCAATTCAAAAAGTTGATCTTAAACCCAGAATAATGACAAAATATGTAGATGATTTGTTTTGCATTATTCCTACATCTGGAATTGATGATATGTTAACAGAACTAAACAAATTTAATTCTAATATAAAGTTTACTATTGAGAAAGAGTTTGATAATAAACTTCCTTAGTTAGACACATTAATTATTAGAAAAGGAAATAGATTATTAATAAATTGGTACCAGAAACCTACAGCCTCAGGCAGAATGATTAATTATTATTCTAAGCATAGAAGACATATTATTATCAATACGGCTAGGAATTTCATAGAAAGAGTTTTAAATATTAGTGATAAGGTATTTCATAAAAATAATATAAATAAAATTAAAGACATTTTAGAATATAATAATTCCCCAAAGAGTTTAATAATTAAATTAATATATCAATATAGAGATAGAAGAACAAATAACAATAATAATAATAACAACAATATTAACAACAATACAAATAATAATAATAATAATAATAATAACAACAACAATAATAATAATGGTAATGGTAATATAAATAATACTACACAGCAAAAGACATATAAGTCATTGACTTATATATCTGGAATATCAGAAAGATTAGTAAAATCTAAAATTTACGATTCAGAGAAATATAGAATAGCTCACAAGACATATAATACAATGAAAAGACTATTTAGCAAAACAAAAGATAAGATTGATAAGTGGGATAGGTCTAATGTAATTTATAAAATACCTTGCAAGGGGAATAGTCAGGAAAATTGTAATAAGATATATATTGGTACAACTAAAAATAAATTAAAGACTAGGATAACAGGTCATAAGTCAGATCAAAAATATAGACACATGAATTCACAAAAAACTGCTTTATGTTCTCATAGTTCTGAATTATATCATTTTGCAGATTTTGAAAATCTTTCAATATTAAACACAGATAATAATTATAATCGGCGCTTAATGTTAGAAATGTTAGAAATAATTCGCACACCTTTACCACAAAGAATAAATTTTAAGGCAGACACAGAAAAATTAGCACAGAATTATAGGTATTTAGTTAGTAAAATTTAAATTTTTTATAAAAAATAAAAAAAAAAAAAAAAAAATAAAAAAAATAAAATAAAAAAAAAAAAAATTTGTTTATTTATGTTAATTGGTTAAAGAATTTATTCCTATGTATGTATGTATGCATTTATGTGTATGTATGTATGTGTGTGTATGCGTGTATACATGTATATGTGTATATGTATATATGTGTATGTGTATGCATGCGCATGTGTATATATATTTATATCATATCATTATTTTTATATGTTATTTATATACACTATTCTGTAATCAATTCTTATCCTTGTTGTAATGTTGATTGAATAGTTTAAATATTGTAAATGTTTAGTTGTATACATATGTATGTAAATTTGTATATATGTTAATATATTAATTTGTAATTATGTTAGTTATTTATATATATGTATTCATATATATGTGTGTGTATGTGCATATGTGTATGTACATGCATATGTGTTTGTATCTCTCTCTATGTGTGTGTATATATGTTTGTATGTAGTTGTGTATGTTCATGTATGCATATATGTATACGTTCATGTATGTATTGATGTATACATGTATAAATATATACAAGCCTGTATATACATATGCTTTTGTTTTTATGTTAATATTTTTGAAAACATAGATATATTCGAAAAAAATTTTGTCATATTTCAAAACCAATTTATACAGAAAATTTTAATTTTCGATTGTTATTCCTGATGATGTCAACAAATTGTTGACGAAATATCGAATAAAATAGAAAAATTATAACGATTTTTACAAAAACGACCTCGAGCTCAATCATTCTAAAATACATATATAAGAAAAGGTCAATAAAAGCAAACAACAATTATAAAAAGAGAGCACGTCAATTATGGACTACAGAAGTTTTAAGAAAAATAGCCAAACAAGGAGATGCATCAATCAACTGAAGGGTATTAGAAATAAAATTGTTCAGGCCAAATCCTCAATAACTTTTTTGGTAAGATGTAGAAATGCTGGAATTATCCCAAATTTCATAAGATATTCGACAAAGAATGTCCTAAATATATTCAACAAAGACCGATTACTGGATATCCAACAATCAATTTCCAAATATACGCAGGACTTGCACAACAAAATTTTAAGATTAGCTATTAAGGAAAAACATGAATTATTGAAGCATTTTCAAAGGAAAAAGGATATAATTATGAAGGATTTAGAAGGATATTTTACTTTAGAGGAGTTTGTTGAATTCTTGTATTATGAAGAAAATCTGACTAA